>CM030183.1:16173114-16228114 GCA_017639675.1 Aplochiton taeniatus
TCACAAACTGCCCTGTCTGATGTCAATTTTTATGATGATGGGCTGAGAGAGAGAGAGAGAGAGAGAGAGAGAGAGAGAGAGAGAGAGAGAGAGAGAGAGAGAGAGAGAGAGAGAGAGAGAGAGAGAGAGAGAGAGAGAGAGAGAGAGAGAGAGAGAGAGAGAGAGAGAGAGAGAGAGAGAGAGAGAGAGAGAGAGAGAGAGAGAGAGAGAGAGAGAGAGAGAGAGAGAGAGAGAGAGAGACTGGCCTCTTGGGCACTCTGCCTTTGAGGCCTGCCTGCGCCGTTTGTTTGTATTCCCCCCAACGTGATCACAGTTCAAACCAACACCCTCTCAGACGCAAACAGGAGTGTGAATTAGAAAAGGTGTGAAGAGCAAACAATGGCAATAAAGTGATTATCGATTTCCCACTGGGCAGATGTGCAAAATGCTCTCCGTTAGATTTAACAGCCTTTAATAGGTTTAGCTTTTGCCAGCCTTATGTTCAACGGCCTAATGATTGGTATATTAGCCTTTTTTAATTAGAAAATGTGGTGCATTGTTTATTCTGTTTATCTACCTTAATGGAATGTGTCTGGAAGGATAGATAGCTTTAATTGGAGCCTCTGGTTAAACCAGGAGGGAAGGTGTGAAATGGGAAATGGCCTCTGTGTGAGAGGGTCAACTTTCTCTTAACAGGTTGGAGGAGAAGTAAGGAGAAAGGAACCTGATCTATTTCAAACGCTTCACGTTTTCTACAGTAGCCATCCTTCCTTCTTGTCCACCTAGCTCTGGCCTGGTGCTGGGTGTTTGGGTAAGGGTCTCATCTGGCCTGGTGCTGGGTGTTTGGGTAAGGGTCTCATCTGGCCTGGTGCTGGGTGTTTGGGTAAGGGTCTCATCTGGCCTGGTGCTGGGTGTTTGGGTAAGGGTCTCATCTGGCCTGGTGCTGGGTGTTTGGGTAAGGGTCTCATCTGGCCTGGTGCTGGGTGTTTGGGTAAGGGTCTCATCTGGCCTGGTGCTGGTGTTTGGGTAAGGGTCTCATCTGGCCTGGTGGTGGGTGTTTGGATAAGGGTCTTGAATGGCCTGGTGCTGGGTGTATAGGTAAGGGTCTTGAATGGCCTGGTGCTGGGTGTATAGATAAGGGTCTTGAATGGCCTGGTGCTGGATGTATAGGTAAGGGTCTTGAATGGCCTGGTGCTGGATGTATAGGTAAGGGTCTTGAATGGCCTGGTGCTGGGTGTATAGATAAGGGTCTTGAATGGCCTGGTGCTGGGTGTATAGATAAGGGTCTTGAATGGCCTGGTGCTGGGTGTATAGATAAGGGTCTTGAATGGCCTGGTGCTGGATGTATAGGTAAGGGTCTTGAATGGCCTGGTGCTGGGTGTATAGATAAGGGTCTTGAATGGCCTGGTGCTGGATGTATAGGTAAGGGTCTTGAATGGCCTGGTGCTGGATGTATAGGTAAGGGTCTTGAATGGCCTGGTGCTGGGTGTATAGATGAGGGTCTTGAATGGCCTGGTGCTGGGTGTATAGGTAAGGGTCTCATCTGCCTGCCTGACAGGGTGCCAGAATCCAAATGGGAATGCCCCGGTGAGCATCTCCACGCTGCTGGATCCCAGGCAGCCTTGGGGCCGGCCGCTCCCACCAGAACGGCGCGCTGGAGGGGAGCCGCAGCGCGCCTGGGTGGCAGTGCAGCACGCGAGGCCTCCCTGGCTGGCGCCTGTAATTTTACCTTCCCATTCATCAGCCAGAGATATTAATAATAACAGCACATCTGGATTCACTTTGCTGTCTCACTTTAACCCTTTCTGGGGCAGCGGCTGCCCAGGCCCCCACTTCCCCTCCTGGCTGTCTCCACCACTCCCTCCCCTCTCCTGTCTCCCCATCTGCAGTGTGGGGTTACCTAAGCCCAACCCTAACCCCAACCCTAGTCCCAACCCTAACCCTTTATGGACAGTGATCGGTATGAAGGACAGAACTCCGCTTGAAACAGAAGACGATCAACACAATAGTCGATATTTTGAGAAAAAAAGAAAATCTATTAACTTCAACCACGAACAGGGAGGGTGCTTGATTTAAACGACCCCACCTCCTCCAATTTGCTGCTAGTCCCCCGTCCCCAACTGGCCATGCCACCTCTCTCCACGGAGGCAGTGTAAATCACTGGGCTGCCTGTCCATAGGGTGGGGTGGGGGGGAGCTGCTGGCAGCCCAGGCTGGCTCTGCGCCGGCTGCCCTGCCCTCCCGGTGACAGGCAGGTGACAGAGGTCTGCGGTGTTTAGAGCTGACAGCCCCTCGCGTCGCATAGAAAACACTTGCTTCATTACCAGACACCCCTGCCCCCCCTCGCCCTCCTGCCCCCCCGCCCCGGTGAGAGGGAGAGACGGAGGGACACGGAGAGTTTTGCTAAAACGCTGGCTTGAGAGGGGGCAAGTGAACAAAAAAAAAGAAAAGAGAGAGAGACCCCGCATGCATCACTCATCTGCTCATGAGTCAACACTCATGATGTCACGGCGTGGCCTTGCCAGACTCACACACAACTGGGCTGTAATACCGATCTTCGAATAAAATACCTTATTTATTTGCAGAAGAAAAAAAAACCAACCCCGGGGAGCTTGGTCTTTTTCCATGCAGTGGAGTGAGAGGTACCTCCCACTGAGAGAGAATCGAATAACAGCTCAACTGTTCAATCCTCACGTCAAAAAACAGCCTGCTCAAAACAGTTCAAATACTTCTCCAGTACAGGAATAAACACTGGGTCATTAGAGCTTGCTCGTACTTTTGGAATTAGTCAGCTGTCGTGCAGTTCTGAAAACAGCAACATAGAAATATGAGGCAAAAGAATATTCCAATGGAACCCCACGATGTCTCTGCTTAACGTGACCGGTGGATTGTCTGATCGCGCCGTCTAAGCTGTGTGTCTCTACCTAGGGTTTCGGGGCCTAAAATGAATCTGCGGGCTGGAACAAACGGGCCACTATAGGCTGCTGAGAGGGATGAACTCATGTAAGGACAGGTCCCCTTGATTTATGACGTGCGAATTAGGAGCTAAGTGTAGAGGACCATGGGGGTGGATGCCCTGCACACACAGTGCCCAGTGTTACAGACAGGAGACACAGTGACCCCCCCCCACCCCACCCCCTCCTTATCCCCTCCTAAACCCGACCCGCTCCCAGCCTGTTAGCTCATGAGAGGAGCTCCAGGCCCGTCACTGCACCTCTGGTCTGATGAGCCGTGGAGAGTCACCCCTGGTTACTACATGGGATCGCCCCGCTACCTGGGCTGAGGTGCTGAAAAGTGGCCTTTTGACGTGTGCTAAATGTCCTGGTAGCCGCAGCGGATGCCCGCCGCCTCTCCGCGCCTGTGGTTCACGCTTCATTTCTATCACACGGTGGATTGATGGACTGCTGAGTCATCAATCACCAGTACGAAGGATTTATTTTCATTTTGCCCCGGCAGAAAAGGCTATCTGGAACGGCTGACCTTGCTCTTTTTTGGGGATGTTTGAAAAGTGTGTGTGTGTGTGTGTGTGTGTGTGTGTGTGTGTGTGTGTGTGTGTGTGTGTGTGTGTGTGTGTGTGTGTGCGCTCGTGCGTGTGTGTTAGCGATCCACTTGGCAGAACCTTCTCCGAACTCCAGCTGAGAACACCGTGGCTCTGGATACCATATGAGTTCATGCTCAGCGCCTGAGCTCCATGGCTCCCTCCACGATCCATAACTCTCTGATGTCATCTGTTAGTCGATATGAGCTGTTGTGAGGGAAAATAAGCCTTGCATTGCCACACGCACGATGTTCCCTTGCAGAGCAGGTTTAATTGGTCATCTTTGGATGACAGCAACTTTGCTCTGTCAAGTGCTATATTATACGTCCATCTCAACCATCTCGCTAAAGAGAAACCCAATAAGAGATTGTTTCTGTTACTAACAAATAAAGTAACACTACCCATTTGAATCATTCCTCGTTTTTTTCATTTAGCAGGTTTACGATCTGTTCTTTCTGAAATCAATTCTACAATGAGTTTGGTCGAGTTGTCAGTCGAAGATGTGCATTGTTTTGAAATAGGATTTATATTGTAAATGACTTGGTTTTGTAAGCAAGACTATTGTCTGTGAAAACTTTATGAGACTGTCGGAGTGGGATGAACACACACAACCCGTGATTCGCTGGATCCTGGGCTTTGCATTTATTCCTCAACGTGTGGAAAAAACTGTTAAAGGGGTGAATAAAATAGCTCGCTAAATGCCACAGATAATTATGGCAGAACACTCCACTTTTCTCAGCAGAAGATGGCTTGTGTCAGGTAGACGTTTGCGAGTGTATGTGTGTGGGTATATGTGATTTCATGGTTGTTAAAACAAATACCTGCTATGCCAAGGGTATACAGGACTTTTTTTTTTTTAAGTAGACATGCAATATTGCCACCCAAAATTTTAATTAATTAAGTCTCACTTGTGAATCGGGCAATTAATTGTGATTAACAGCAGCATGGGAGTAATTATTGTGATTGAGCTCTGGCATTGCAGTGGAATGGAAAAAGAGCTAAGCAAACTATCAAATTGCCCTCCCTCTGAGAGCCAAAATAAACAAAATACCACTTATTTCATGTCTGTGTGTATTCAGCTTGGCAATTGGGGCCTCAATTAGCGTGAGGTGTGAAACTGGTATTGACTGACATAAAGTGTGTGAAACATGCCATGTCATGCTAATTGACTGTTTGTCAAATAACTTCACCTTTGACTGTGACCACCCTTTGTTTCTACCCATTTCTTTTATAGCACCTCTCCATCTATAAGGCCCGCTCTACCACAGCGTCAATCACTTCTACCCTGACGTGTGGGCTTAAGGATAGTTTAAATAATGTCTCATTATTTGGCAAAACAATCAAACCATGCTTGTGCATCGTTGTACTAAATGCTTGTGACATGTTGCCAGTATTTTAGACACTCATCTAACTGCTCATTGAGTTGTCATCTATACCTAACAAATGATAATGGAAAGATTTCATGTGTATGTGTATGTGTATTTGTGTGTATTTGTGTGTGTGTGTGTGTGTGTGTGTGTGTGTGTGTGTGTGTGCGCGTGCGTGCGTGCGTGCGTGCGTGCGTATGTGTGTGTGTGTGCGCGCTTCTGTGTAATAGGCTACCTGAACATGCCTTCATTTGGTACCTATATTTAAGATGGCTGCCAAGAGAGGGGTCTGCTTTAGCTCACTAAATGAGAAATCAGCAGGGAAGGCTGGAACGACCTGTGCAGAACTCAAAACGTATTAATTCGGAGTGCATATCCTTAAGCACAAGTCGAGGAGTCTTTGTAATTTTCAAGGACCAGACCCTGAAAAAGATCATTATGTGGGCTGTTTTATTAGCAGAGGAAATTGACTTTGGTTGACTTTAGAACAAAAACACTTCAATTAAGCAGGCGTCTGTCTCAGGTATACCCTGTCTTGTTTAAGGAGAATATTTCACCGTCCAAATGTTCCTGTGGTGAAACAGTAGGAAAGGATTAGAAGAAACCAATGGAACTCACCGTGAAATAGGCTTGGACAATGATTTTATTAGAACCATATTTAAAAATTCACTCGCTGGATCCAGCAACAAACTCTTCACATCTCATGCTATTTTGTCAATATCTAATGTAGAGAAAATGTACGTCTCTTATATTGGTTAATAACTACATCACTTTAATATTTTGTCTCCCAAATCTTACGTATTACTTAATAAATTGTATCCGTTTAGAATGGGATGTCATGTAGGTACTGGAGGCACTTTTTCATGTGATATGATGAAATTATTATTTAGTGGTTATAATGCTTTGGCCATGGTTATATTATGCTGAGTGTTTGCAGCTTGCTATGATTGTCGGTTTGTTTGAGTTTTTAACTTGTGAGCTTGCTTAGTTACAGGGAATTGGTTTGCACCTGAAATGGTGGCACAGTAATGTATTGTGTGTCGCAAAAAATCCTAGCCATAAACCTTGACAAATAATTGAATAGGCTATGCAATAGGCCCACCGATCACCGGATTTAATGTTGAACAGTTTAGTTCCACCAAAACACAAACTTATTCACATCATAATCCCCTTCTACAGCAAGTTTATATAGTTTTCCTCCCAAAAAGTAGTGAAAACATGGATGTTTTATTGGTTAAGAATCATTATTTATTATCATTATTTGAGCATCGCTCAAAGCGTTATATTTATCTTTAGTGGTCAGTGGGTGAGGAGCATGGAGACCAAAAACCGACAGAGGGCGAACCAATTCAAACAGACGACCACTCCTCTCACCGCCCATCCCCGCCTTTCTTTAGAAGGAGGTGTTGGGGATCTCCTACAACAAACCCACATTCAGAAGGGTAGTATATTCTAATTACATCACAACCCGTGGGGATATAACGGAGAGCTCGAGCTAACCTCACAGCATTCTGCAAAAGACAACGGAACACCATGCCGATACCTAATGCAGAGAACTTCATAGGAAAATATCGCAACTTGGCAACGCGCCTCATAACGCACGAGGAAGAGAGAGTGATGCCAGTGATGCTGGCTGTTGCACAATAACTTAGCGCAAGCAAGATCGCTCAAAATTTTATGTATGCTATTCCTGTCAATTAGCTTCTTGCGTACTTCGAAACAGGTCTCACCTTTGACAATAGTATACTGAGATCGGTAGCTAGTGGACAAGTTTGATGCAGTAAATAAACTCGTCAGGTACTATGGGAAAAGCGGTGTGACTTTTTGGACACTTGAGGTGCAAATTTGGATATTGCCGGCACCAGTGCGCACTCTCCAAGAAAACTGTTCACCGCAGCGAGTGTTTGGCTGCATCATCTGTACAACGGTTTTGTTGTGTGTAGCAGACATGGACCAGTCCCAGAGTTTAATAACTATGTATTTGTTGGTACTATCCCTAGGACTTATGATGGAAAAAGGAATGTGCCAACATTACTACCACCTTCGCCCTATCCCTAGTGACAGTTTGCCACTTGTGGAGTTAAAAGAGGACCCTGATCCAGTTTTCGACCCTAAAGAGAGGGACCTAAACGAAACGGAACTGAAAAGCATCCTGGGGGACTTTGACAGCAGCTTTTTGTCTATTTTACCACCCGAGGACAAATACACAGACAACGAGGGACTAGACAACTTTGAAATTCAAAAGCCCAGTGGAGCAATGCCGAAAGAAATCAAAGCGATGGAGTTCGATGTCCAGTTTGGCAAGAAGAATAAACCAAGTAAAAAACTCAAACGGAGATTGCAACAGTGGCTATGGGCATATTCGTTTTGTCCGGTTATCTACACCTGGAACGACCTTGGGACAAGATTCTGGCCACGATACGTCCGTGTGGGGAGCTGTCTCAGTAAAAGGTCGTGTTCGGTTCCGGAGGGAATGGTCTGTAAACCAGCCAACTCTACCCATCTAACGATATTGCGATGGAGATGTGTGCAACGGAAAATTGGTCTTAAATGCGCCTGGATACCAGTTCAATACCCAATCATAACAGATTGCAAATGCTCTTGTTCAAACTGAAAGACTTTTACTTCAAGATTAAATTATGCTCGTATGTTTGAGATTTTGTATGCACTTCCGAGTGTATGAATGTATTTCTGTTGTATGTATATGAGGTGCCATTCAATAATATGCTGTAACTTTATGTACAAAGTCAGTATTATTTGGAACTAGAGTATTTTCGGAATATATGGTTGTCTTTTGTATTTATGGAAACGGCGCACAGTGCCGTTATAAGGCCTTCTTGTGTCCCACTACAGATAAGGCAAATATCAAACTCAGATTTGATGTGAATTATTTTATCTTGCAAACACTGCTGGGTATTGGTATAGCTTACTTCAACAATTTATCATGTAAATTAAGAGAACTGCTATTTATTCTTTATATTCGTATAATAAAAGGACACTGAAACGATTTCAAAATGATGCGATCTTTGTTTTCATTATATGTACATTTTCCACTTTAACCTGTACAATAAGCAACTAAGTATTGTAAACTGACAAAGTCATCTGCCCCAGTTCATGAGTGGATTTCAGGATTACCCCATTTGAAGCATCCGGTCATTTCAACATTTCTTCACTTGCAACCAATGGGGTCGTGAGCTACTTGTTCATTACCTAAAATGTTTTAAAACCTTATGTTAGCAGAAAAGGAAAGCTTGGGGGGGCCCTGGTTGCTTCGGGGGCCCTATGCAACCGCATAGTCCGCATATAGCAAGAAATGGCCCTTGTTCATTACCGAAAATGTTTTAAAACCTTGGGAGCGAGAATATAGATGAGAACTGCCTGTGAAACCCATCCCCTGTGTATATATGAAAGCACACTCTCAGGGGAATAGTTACGCTTGGGGAACAGTCCTTACCTCCTTAATAGATGCATTGTAGCGCATGGTAGCTTGCGGTGATCAAAGGTAATCACATCAGGCTCACACTCTAATGGCTATTGCCTGCTCATGTCAACCAGACATAAGACCTATCATGACCGTACCATTGTAAAACCATCTGTCCTACATCAAAACAGTTAGGATCTGTTGCCTCTTTCAGACCCGCTGCAAATGTAAGTGTTGATAAAGGACTACTGATTTATTGATCCACAGTTTCAGCAGCTGCCGACAGTTCTCAGGGAGTCTTTCATCTCCCTAACCCACCTCCCCATTTGCAACACAGCAGGAGTGAGCAGCGAAGACAGACCTGGCATTCCTCTCCAGTGGCACTGGAATCAGCGGAGGCCATTGTGGCTCCTGAGGCGGATCAAATAGATGTGATTGTGACAGGGTCCGTGTGACATGAATTATTCGTCCTTCAGATCGATCTATATCCCCATAAAGCATAAGAGTGACCACAGTTATTTGCATGCGCATGCCTTGTTCCGTTCTGTAATATTTTGCATGGGCTTTCAATGGCTATGCACACCAGACAGAGATATGATTTTTTGTAACAGACAGAGATACCACTTTCTGCATTTCACACATTTCATTCTCAATATTGGTTTTCCTAAATATCACCAGATAGAAAATATGTCAGCAAAAGCAAAGAACCTTTTAGTTTCATCGTCCCATTCTGGAAAAGCTTTTCATGAAGTTCCCTCCGTAATCGACGGAGGACAAACCTACATCTGTTTTTAACACATTTCGCTATACAGTGATCATGTCTGCAACACAATATCTTCCTATAATGAGGCTTCCCAGAGACCCCCCCCCCCCCCCCCCCCGTGCTCGGCAGCCCTTGTTTGGTAGACTGTGGGGCACCAGAGAGCCCCATGTTTTGTTTTAGTGGTGGTGGGTCGTCCGTAATAATGTTACTGGAGTTCAGAGCAGGCTCCATCCCCACTTTTCTAATACACCACTCCTCCTCCCTCCTCAGGTAATGACGGCCATGTTGGCAGTCATCGTGCCAGTTGCAGAAGGATCTCTTTCTCTAAGATTCCTGAATATTAAGTGGCAGACAAACCCAGAGCTCTGGTGAGCATGCAAACAGCATTTGAATGTGCACAACACTTCCACATCCATACGAATTTGAATGGCACTGGCCCGATTGCATTCTCCACTGTGTCTACTTTTCCCCTGCAGTTACAATACCTTTGACTGTCAGCCGTCTAGTTTACAAGCTGAACTGACCCCCCCATTTCAGGTTTGTGTGTCATATGGGGTGTTTAAGCAGCCAGCAGGACTAAAGTGTCTAGTTAGTAATAGATGGGCTGGAAAAATATCTATATTCAAGAGTAGTGGTTTGAATTATTTCAACATATTATTATTATGTTCAGTACAACAGCCTCCTGACAAACAGGTATGTTCAAAATACGCAATATATGTAAAGTTAAACCTTTAATGTACACTCTCATTTTCCTCAACAAAGCATTATAGAATCCTTTCTTTTTCAAATTTGATCTGGAACTTTAAATCATTGAAGTACTTTTTTAGTCGCATTTCTCCTCGCACCGACTTCTCCTGTTCCACATTGTATCGTGCTATCCTCACTCCGCTTGTGCCGCAAACGTTGGGAAAGTGCTGACGCTGGTCAGAGGATTTGTGTGTGGAGTAATAGGTGGTGACAGAGCGCTTGGTGCCTGCTAATACCAGCTGCAGACTGGAGGATGCAGGGCTGCTAATGCCCCTCGTCCCTGGGAGCTGAGGTTTAGTCTTGGCCCCCTACACACCGCATGGTGTGCCTCAAAGAACTCCGGCACCACCGGCCAGAGATCCCCGAGGGCTGAGACACTCGACAATGTAATGCTTTTAGCCACTTGTAATCAATAAACGAATAGGTATTTCATGCTAAGGGTTGTGTTTCATTTCTTTACCCTCTCTTTTTCATTAACTCAATCAACTTTTCCCTTTTTTTAAAGAGCAATATTTTGTTGCCAAAAACATTAGCTGATTAAAATTCCCCTACAGGTTTCGGATCCTTGTCTGATCAAAGTGAAGTCTGCTTGTTAGCTGTGCCAACAAAAATACAATTACCTCAATAGCAGACACTAATTTATTCATGTCTAATGCATAGCACAGAAAATAAGGTTGATGATTAATTGACAGTTTCTTTAATTAAGGGAAGATAATGAGAGACTCTGTGTCACCCCTCTTAAAGTGTACAATTTAGTTCTTTGAAATGCTGCCAATGTCAAAAATAGCATGTTCATGGAGAATGCCAGGGTTCTGCTCAACATTTGGAGACGATGAATGTCCTTGGTGTAAATATAACTTGCACGACTCAAAAAGTTCAAAGCTTCTTGAAGGAAAAGTTTATTGCTTTGATAAAACAAAGTATATGCCTGAGAAGCCAAGTATCATGCATCCATAAATGACTCCACCAAGACTTTTTATATTACAGATATATTAATGACTATTCCTCCATGAAAACCTTATCAGACTATATTTCAGCATAAATTGAGTTGTTTGGAACTGCCTAAGGAGTCAGAGACTGAGAGGGCTTAGCTTTGTCAAGGTGAATTATCACTTACAGAATAATCTGTGTTCTACTGTATCGTAAACATGAAAACAATTCTACACACTTGATTGCAGCGAACAAAAGCACTGTTTTTCATACTGTCCCCTGTGAAATATATTATATATATATATATATATATATATATATATATATATATATATATATATATATATATATATATATATATATATGTAATTTTATAAACACAGTGCATTTGTTAAGCGGTGGGACTGAGTCTTGAACTAATGAAGTTTTGCATAAATGTAATCAAACAATATTGACCACCGAAGCACTTGACCTATCTTGTCTACAACGTGACTCCTTTACAAGTCTGTCAGTGAATGATGCCCCTGCCTGCACACATCTGTCACTATGGTCAAATAAGGACTTACTAACAATGACTATTCAAACGTTCAGACAGCTGAGCAAGTGAGCCTCTGCAGGGAATCAGTGTACCCTGTATGAGGACAGGGGTTCAACAGGGCTGGTGCACAGTTGTAACAGTTGTATGGTCGCCTAATCCAATCAAAATCCTGATGTAAATCTAGTTCAGTGCTCGTGTGTTGAGGAAAACATGCTGCAACAAACGTACATTATGCAAGAATTTTGAGTGAACAAACTATGGTTTGGTGTTGGTGTTGTAAGACATTCTCTTGTAAGGCTCTTTCTATGAACCAAAGCAGCGTTTCCGTGTTTCGTTTGCAGGCAGGCTTCATATTGCAGTAGGATCTTTTCAGAGGCTGACATGCCCTGTCAAAAGTTTTATTTGTTTGGTAAAGGATGCTATTTGGCCTATGGCCCAGCTCGTCGGTCGCTCCCACGCATGAGCTAATTGGACGCGTTTGAAATATTCCCTCTCTTTCCTGCGCTCTGCTCTGGTCACGGTGTTCAAAGTGAGATCCGTGGACAGGTCGATGTTGACTTTCTACATTTTTCTCCGATGTAAAGTGGGTGAAACCGGGTTTTGATGCCTTGCGGGGGTGACCTGGTGGTTTTGATATTCCGACCTCATTAATGCAAACCTCATCTGGTATGCGAGGTCAGCCCTTCTTTGATGTGCAGGGGTGTAGGATTGCCAAGTCGGAGGTAAAAGGGCACCGCTCGTTTACAAAGCTGAGGAGCCATAGCCACCCTGACAAATGATGGCCTTCCTCCACCGACTACAGTGAAGAAGAGGTCTGGTTTGTTCTGCCCCCCCCACCCCCCACCCCACACACACACTCCCCCCCAGGAATTGGAGGCCTTCACATGGACATTTACGAGAACTGCAGCATCAAACACAAATAATTGTCCATAATCACAGCATAATTGGGGGAATGTATGGAACATGTATGTTTTCCCACAGGAACGACCACTGATCAGGCCCGACACAAACGCTCTGCCATTTGCCAAGCAGCAGGAAGGCAAGCATATCAATGCAATTCCAAGTGCATATACTAAATGTGAGTCCATATTAGCCTATTTCTTTCCTAAACGCAACGGAAAAATCCTTTCAATCGAATTTTCCAGATCAATGTATATGTTAATTCTTTCTTATATTCTCTCCTATGTTTCAATGTTTCTGCTATCCGTTGAAAGTGAAACATTTCTCTTTATTTTCTTTGCTAAGCGGGAAGTGCATTATGGCTACAATCAAGCTCTGTTGAATAGCAAGTGCTTAAATCCTTTTTTTTTCTTTTTTTTTTCTTCTCTTTTTGCGTCTTTGGTCCAAGTTCCTTGGGAGCAGGGTGGGGGGTAGTTGGAAACGGCCTGTTTGTTATGTAAAATAAAGCACAACAGCCCCCACTTTGCACCCGGTGCAGGAATTCACTGCAATTAAGTCCTCGGCGTCGCATGTAAATATGAAAGTTGGAGGCTTTGCGGGCGGACCGGTGTTCGCTCACACACAGGGATCCTGGGGCCTTTGTTCTCCCGGGCCTTTTGGCCCGCCGCCACACTGCCTCAGTTGGCGGCACCTCGCTATAATTTTCTCACAATGGCTGGCGTGTGAGCCGTCCATCATTCCTCCCCTGTGTCTCTCCGTTCCCCCTCTAACCACCCCCAGCCCTTTGCCTGCGCTCTGAGCACATTCGAGCTTCTCCCTGCCCCTGCGTGCCGGCCAAGTCTTTACAGAGAGCTATCATTCTGCCATCCTGCCGCCTGGAGCCAAGTGGCACCCTCAGGATTATTTATTGATCCGTCGTCAAACGGAGCTGTTTAGACTCTCCGCTTTGAACAGGGTGCGATAAATTGTGCCGACGTTTCGAAAGTCAGGTTCTCAACTCTTAAACACGAGAGTATTGATGTTGTGACGGAGTATAAATACCCCTTAAAGTAAATTGTGAACTTCTGTCCAATTCGTATCTTTGCTTTCGATACAGACGTGTCGATCTCAGCGGCCTTGGTAAAATGATCTATATTTAGGTGTTACAGTCAAGTCGGATTTCCAACCCAAATAATCCCTACATCTTCAAAAGATGGGGTGGGGGTTCCTATTTGCCCCCTTGACTTGGGTTTGCGTTACTCCAATCTGAAAACTCCAGGCCTCCCGCCGTCGGCACCCAGGATCTGCAGCCAATAAGTGTCCATAGAGTCCCTTTGATTGTCCAAACCTGCTCCTGACCTATTTCCAATTTGTAAGTCATGGCGACACCATGGGACTATTCACGTGCATGGCACCGCAACGCAATAAATCGTTCTTTAGTGACTTGACTGACAAGGTTATAAATGACACCCTTGTTCGGGATGGATGCGAGGATTCATTAGGCCTATAGTTTGGATGCATGATTGGCCCGCTGTCGCCAAAGTAGCCCAGCAGCATTCACGTTGTTTGCTGCAGCAGAACAGGAACCATATTCATCACGCAGACGTAATGTCTGGAGCGGCATAACTGGGCAAGTCCGGCGAGTCCCTCTACGCCGGACATTGACCATTCCCGGAGTAGAATCTCTCAAAATGAAGTGCTCCTATAATCCCAGGTCTCGTAGCAGCACATGCCTTGGCCAGGCCAAGAGGCAGAGAGAAGCTTATAAAAGAGAGGAGGGAGGCAGGCAGGGGGCACAGGCAGGCCAGGGTCTAGATTTATAACCCCAGCCTGGAGTGGAAAGAAGCACCCCTCTCACACTGAGGAGTGGGTTTTCTCTCCACTTTAATTCAGTGTGAAGAGTTTAAGACACAGCAGCGTGGCTGGAGGAGATGAATGGAAAAGCCAGCCGCCCCCCCCCCCCCCTAACACACACACACACACACACACACACACACACACACACACACACACACACACACACACACACACAAAGACACACACACACACACACACACACACACAAAGACACACGCACGCACACACACACACGTGCGCACGAACACACAGACACACACACACACACACAAACAGACACACACATGCACGCACACACGTGCGCACGTACACGCACGCACACACACATACACACACACACACACACACACACACACACACACACACACACACACACTATTCGCAACGTTTCCCTGCATCCTGATCTACCATGAAGCTTTTCAGATGAAGCCCAGTAGTTTTTGCTATTGACATTCATTGACAGGCTTCATGGTATTCCCAAGCATATTGCTACAGCATAGGACCTATTTCCTTGTCAAATGGTTCATATTTTACTAGTGGTCTGGGCAAATATTTTTTAGACATACCTTAGTTGTTTTTTTTTACCCTGCAGTTTGCTTCCTATGATGCAATATGACTAACAGCCCTTATTTATGTCTGTAAAGGGGTCCGTAGTTCAGGTGATATGTGCCATCTAGTGGTACAAATTTGAGCAGATGTTTTCCACAGCTGCTTTCAATGTGCCTGACATTCAATGTGCTTCTCCGTCACGACGCTTCGCAGCGGCGCTTACCGTCGGCCATGTGGCAATGGTCTGTTTGAGGAAACGACACCAACTACTGATAAGTCATTAGAAGCGTGTCCTGTACATTGGGATTTGGCTGAAGACCAGCACAGGCCCTTGGAACGCAAAACTAAGTTATGTTTTGACATGAAGTCAAGACTGTGAGACTTAGAACCATGCCCTGACTTCACAATGTAACGGCACTCCTAACAATAATTGAATACCCATCTCAAGTCCTTCAGCATTCAACAAAACAGCAGGACAGGATATGATGTGTGTGTGTGTGTGTGTGTGTGTGTGTGTGTGTGTGTGTGTGTGTGTGTGTGTGTGTGTGTGCCTGCGTGCGTGCGTGTGTGTGTGTGCATAAGTGAGAAACGGAGAGCTTGTCACAGATCCCTGCCTGGCGTCAGGGCCTGTGATTTCCCTGCTTCCAATCCGTCTGTTTGCTTATAGGCTCAGACACTCAGACTGAGTGGCTTGTTTGAGGAAAGCTGAGCGAGGTGGATCTCCCGTCCACAGGCCAGCGTGGCCGGCAGACCGTGGGGTTGATTTACGCCTTTCACTTCAGGCACGGCTGAGTGTTCGACTCCCAGGCACCGCCAGGAGCCTGGGGAGAGAGTGATGAGCGTCATGAAAATGATTACGCCGCAATTAAATCAGCCACTTTCATCCATGAGGGGGCTGTCGGCCCGGACGCCTGCTGCAAATAAATGGATTGGTTTCACTGCTGCTCTAACAAGACCGTTAGACCAACCGCATGGGGCCAAATAAACCAGGCGAGACGCAGATGAAGGGGATAGGAATGGATAACGGCGGGTCAGATATTCACCGCGTTGCAGCCAGGGCGGCGGAATCGGCCGTAGGTCAGGGACGGTCACCCTGTCGTTGTCTGTCTCCAAGGAGGACGAGTGTCAATTCGAGTCGACAGCCCACCCATAAGTGGCCCCATATAAAATGTCAAAAGTTTACGTCCAGGACAGACACGGAATGCTGCCCCCCCCCCCCCCCCCCCCAGCCCCCACCACCCCACCACCCCCCCCGCCCGGAGGTGGAGAAGTTAAATTCAGGAGGGCAATAAAAAGCAAGGCAGCCCACGTCAGTCCTGTAAACGTAATCTGCAAAGTGTTAATTACAGCCAGGCGCCTCTGCGAGGCTGTGTGTGCTCAGCTCGGCTGAGACGCCCGGCGCGTCCCTGATCTCCTTCTCCCAAACAACTTGGCCCGGGCCGCGGCGACAGCCTTGGAAACGAGATTGTCTCTCCACTGGGGGATCCCGTTCGCGGACTGCTTCGACGTCAACGAGGGCAGAAGTCGCGTGGGCCCCCCCATTTCTTCTTCCTGTGAACCGTTGGAGTGCCGTGTTTACCGTCACCCATGGGGGGCCACGGCCTAAGCCTGCTGGGCGCACACGACCTCTGCAGACAGACCTCCCTAAGTAAAAGCTGTGTAATATACAGCCCACCCAATAATAAGTAACCATTGCCATTTGTATTCCTGCACTGTGAGAAAGGCTGTTAGCCATCATTTTCACACACGGACCCATCAGCTCAGCCTTCTAATCCCCCAGAGTATTTTAAGCAGTGTTAATGTGCTCGTTAAGCTTTGAGAGAATTATTCGTCCTTGCTTTGGTCAAAGCGGCCACTGTTACTTCACCCCCTCGCTCACAGACTTTTCCTCTTTCATTACTGGACTCTAACCAGAGCATTACACGGATAACTCACAGAGATAGGACACAGACTCATTCTCTGTGAGTCCCCCCCCCCCCAGCGGTAAAGTTCAGTGGGCCCTCCTTTAGATAGTGTTATTTTGTTATTTCGTAATGGCCTCCAAAGGTTGATGGATGGCTCCTCCACAGGTCTCCCTAGAGAGCGGGCCCTTCTATCTCCACATTAATCTACCGCTGTGAGACAGCCACGCTTGTTTGGCCAGCACAAAGCCCAGTAAGCTGTTGTCTCGGAGAAAAAGCTGGCCGTCTCCAGAGCCACTGGAGGCTGCGATGGCTGGAGCCAGAGTAAATGACCTGTGAAATTCACCGATAGAGATGTCCTGTTGCACACAGGTCCGCCGGCACCGGTCCTTGTTTTGGGGCCTGTCACTGATTTATCGGCGGGGCCCTCTCCCGGTGCCAGTAGGTTTGCACGTTTTTTTTTTTATGTTTGGTGGTCAAAGGATCCTATGTTGTGGGGGGGGAGATCGTTCATACCCCTTATTTTCCTGGACCCAATGCGTGGGACTCCAAACGGCACTAGTTGTTCTACCTGGGCTGTATCAAGTGTACAGCCCACTTTTTATCAATGTGTTAATGGATTGAGTGAATTATCCTTATGCCTGTAGGTTTCGATATTTCCCATTCTGCTCAAATTATTTTCGAAAGCTAGTACACCATGTGGACCTGTTGGAGTCAGTGCCAGAGTGATACATTGGCCAATTTAGATTGCAATGCCCTGTGAACCTGCCCACATATCCTCTCCTTCTCAATCTGATTAATGTGTGGTGCTGAGCATCAAAGGAGAGGAGTTTTAACGGAAGCCAGGAGAGTAGCATAATGTTCGCCCCGGGCAGATTATGGACAGACCTGAAGGGCACACTTCCCCCTGGCACCTTCTGTCTTGGCTTTAATTAGATACTGTTTGACTTTGTCAACTCGGTTCCACAAAAGAGTCAGATCCTTCCTGGTGGGTGGCAAGAATCCTCTTCATCTCGGTGAAAAGGCCTTCCCTGTCATAAGGTTCGCCGGGCTTTGTGGGCTATCGTTCCCATCTCAATATCCTTTGGGGACCAGATTTAATCCTGATTTGGGAACTGTCTGACACCTTTAATTGACAGAAAGACGGATAGACAGATATTGGAAATTATATTTAGACTTGAACCTAAACAGGACAGACACCAATATTGTAGCTATATTGTCAAATGATGCCTATTGTATCCATCTGTCCATAAATAATTACACACCTTCGTTAAAAGTAAGCTACTAAATTAACCAAGTCCATGTAAATTGTGTGGAGATTGTCCACCGGTCTTGCGAAAAGCTGTTCACATACTGTATAATTCAACCTTGCTGGTCATTTCTAGCAGGTAGCAGTGACCAGCCACTGAAGAAGTGTTTATGGAACCCTGATGACTTCAGATACTACGACTAATCAATATATTTTTTTTCCTCTGCTTGCTCGCCCTTCAGGTGTCCGTGAATGCACAGGGGGAGAGAGAGAGAGAGAGAGAGAGAGAGAGAGAGGGTGTAATAAAGTGAGCCTGGGGGAAAATGTGACAGATGTGGAGGCCCGTGCCAGTTAGAAAAGCGAGAGTGGGACTGTCAGACATGTCGACTCCGGTGCGGTGATGGATGGCGAGTGAGGTAAGACGGATGACATCGTCTGTCTGAGCCTGTGTTGTCATAGTGGAGTGGACTGCCGCTTGTCCTGCCTCTCAATATCAGAGGGCAAACTGAAGTTTGTTTACCCTGCTTCAGTGGAGTGATTTAGAAACAGACCCGGGGAGATGTGGGTGAAAAAGGTATGCTTTGCTGGAGGCTCAGATCCGATTTCGCCACAGCCCTTTGAAATGGAGTACCAACCATCGTTAAAACTGAGGAGCTTTAAAAGCAGCCAGCCACCGGGTGGTGGTGGTACGGGAATCCACGGCAGAAACACAAACATCGAATGCCCAAAGTATTTGGCGGCGTTGCCAAAACACCGCCGTAACACGTGAGGCTGGCAAAGGCAGGACGGATGCACGAAGCAGAGATAGTAGATCAAGTGTGGCTCCATTCTGTGCCCCCGCTACAATAACCTGTGGTGGAAAAAGTCCCTCGAGACAAACCTGCCTTGGAAGTCTCCAAAACAACAGTGAATCGGGCAGGGTGTTATTGCGATGTAAGATGGATTGGAGTCTGGCTTATTTTGCTGTGTGTCAGGGGGGGTAGTAGTAGACTCTACATTTCCAGCCCAGCCTGAAGTCAGGGTTGGAAAGGGGGGGGGGGGTTACACTGTCACACTGTTCACACTGTTTATGCATACCAGACCACTGTGAGTGCCTCTTTGTCGCATAAGTGTTTACTCAGATTTATTTTGGGAAAATTCCACAGGAGCGGGATGGGGATCGCTATAAATTATGAAATCGAGTGCTTTGTGTAATGATAACCTCTGTCAGTTAGTCTTTCTCTCTGACAGTGTTTTTTAAAGTGTGTAAATAGAGGGGGGGGGGGGGGGGGGGGGGGGGGGGGGGGGGGGGGGGGGGGGGGGGGGGGGGGGGGGGGGGGGGGGGGGGGGGGGGGGGGGGGGGGGGGGGGGGGGGGGGGGGGGGGGGGGGGGGGGGGGGGGGGGGGGGGGGGGGGGGGGGAGTGCCGTGTGTCTGTTGAAAGGTGCCAGGGATGGGGCGGGGGAGGGGCCTTGAAAGAACGCACAATGCATAGTCTCCCCCAGGAAAACAATGGTTAAAGGACGCCGCTCATGGCGTCTTCACCCGATCACTCGGCGTTGGCTCTGCGTTTCGAAGGCCAGCTCAGCCGGTGGTGAGGAGTGAAAGAAGCCGTACCTGTTCAGGCACCGCGCAGCAAGTCCGACTGCCTTCCCGCTTGCAAGTGAAACGCTATCGCGAGAGGATCCCAGGAGTCAGGAGAGACTCTCCTGAACGGTGACCTCGTCGCTGAGGCTAAACTCCCCCCCCCCCCTACCCCTGACGGTTATGTGTTCCCCCATGATGTATGGCCTGTGGGGGCGCCGCCACCGCCCCTAATATACTGACTTATGTCACTGTGGCCTGTCTGTGTAAGACGACTCTGACCTCCTCATCTGAAGCCGCCGGGGGGAACTGAGAACACTGCACTTCTCTTATCAGTCACGGCTACAGGTCACATGCCACCCGCAGGTCAAGTGTGACACTAGCCACTCAGGCTGAATGGAGACAGGCCGGGATTGGCCCGGAGATCGAGACGATGGTAAATCCTTGTATTCACGGTATAGGAGTTCAAAGAGAGAATGACAGCAGACGTAGATAAAAAGCCGCCGTTGTGTCAGAGGCCCAGGGGATTGGTTTGGATGGATTATTAAATTAAGAGTAGCCAATGGCCTCGCCAAATTCTGGGGTTGTTTCCCGCCCAGAGCTCAACAGTTGGCATGGTGGTACTTGAATGATAATCCACATCTATACCACAAACAGAGGTCCAGTCCCATTGCTAGCAACATTTTTGTATCTGATTTCTCCAGGAGCCTGAAAATAATGACATTGGAGAATTAAGCATAAAAATGCAGAACATTTTTACCCTTCGTCATAAAACAGAAATGCATGTTTTCAGCATGCCATAGGTTTAAGGTGTCACCTACTGTACAGCGCTTCTGAAAGTTGAAAAGAAAAGAGATGCTGTGACTGTTCTTGGCTTGACCGTAAAATGTGAAAGTGGGGTCAAAGGTCAAAGCCTTTGGGAATGAAAGACTGACTCTAAATTATGTTGCTTTGTCACCACTGTACTTCTTAGAATTTTCATTTCTTTTTAAGTTTTTGTTTTCTGAAATCTGCTTTAATGCATTCCTTTGTCATTTAATTTTGGTAATGTTTTATGCTTTATAAAATGTATAATTTACCGTTATAATTTACAAGTGCTGACAAAGGTTTTTAAACACAATTTACTGTGTTTGTTGCATATGGTTCTTTGTCTGCAGATGTATTTGCTGTAGTCTTCAGTCATAGAAAATACATTAAGTTCTTGAGTAAATGTTTCCAATTTGAAATACAGCAATGCCATCTAGTGGTTGTTTTAGAAAATACATTTGAATTCAAATTCGTATGTAAGGCATACTTGCATTAAAACAATATTTGTATATTATTTTCAATGCAAACAATGCATTGATTAATTGATAAAAGCTACAGTGTTACACCAACATTTTAACAACTTTTTAGTTTTAATTTATTGAAAAACAGGCACTACTTGGAAACTTTCCAAATACTGTATGCTAATTATATCCCCTCACTGATTGGTGGTGCTGAGGAAAAGAAAAAAGTTTTTTAAAGCTGCTCTATGTTACAATCTGTAGAAGGGGATTTTGGCGCCCTTATCTTTGTTTGCTTGGTGTAAGTATTTTCCTATAATTGTTGCAAAGTGCATTTGTATGTATTGGGCATTTGCATTTGCTAGCAAGATCAGTGACCATGAAGCCGCCCAAATAAATCTCTTCATGATTCAGTAACGCACTTCCTTGTGTGGTAAAGCAATTTGTCACAGTTTCGCGGGAGATCGTACCCGTGGCAGACAAAATGAATATCAAATATTGAGACTTCAAGAAAACTGATCTGAGACGCGATATTTTCACTCTCCCATAGACATTACAATGTGCAATCAGATGAAATGTATTGATAATACGTTCATACAAAAAGTTACCTAGAGCAGCTTTAAGAACGTGTTATTTATTAAAGTAAAAAATGACAACTTGTACAATACAAGATTAGTAACATCGTCATATCCTGTCAGGCTCTTGTTCATAATAAATAGAATGCCAATAGAATGCCCTCCATGTTAGTACATCAAAAGAGTATTATTATGAAGAAGATCAAACAATTAAGTAAACGTAAACACACACACACACACACACGCACACACACACGCACACACACACGCACACACACACACACACACACACACAAACATTCATTAGTTGACTGATTCCGAATGAAAGGGGGAATGCATTGGGTCTTGTAGGGCTTCTTAGTTGGTGGAAACGAAAATGTTGATGTACTTGGTCTAGAAAACAACGAACCTCAAGGTAACAATAAGTAATAACCAGAAAACATATTGGCACATGAGGAAGCATATAGAGGGAGAAGCAGCCATTTCTAATGCGTCCATTTGAGTGTTACCGATGCCAAGAAAACAGTCCATCTCTAAAAACTTTAAACGTGAGTTTCCTTTAGGGTAACGCCTGTGTTAAGTCTTCAAATAAACGAGAAAGGCAGGGCCTGCAGAGCTGGAATACAGAGTGGGGATCAGGCAGAGTGCTTTGTTTCAAAACCCATCTCAAGAGAGCAGAACGTGGCATATTTTTGTGGTTTCTTTTCCGTTACATCAGATAAAAACATTTTCTGTGGGTGGTAGAATTTCTCTTTAGGAAATGCGGGCAAACGTGATGTGCAGTTCGTGTTACAAAAAAATAAAAGGTCTGGCATTCGAACATACTATCACTGGGCTGAGGTAAGGGCCAATTGTGATTATTGTTGTGGTAAGGGGAAAATAATGCCAGGGCGATATTACCGTTCTGCCGACTCTGCATCCAACGTTTGCAAAGTTGTGAAATCTTAAGAGAGAGAGAGAGAGAGCCTGCCCTCGTGGCTCCCAAAAGGCACAAAGAGGCCTCCTCACAGGGAGCCAGCTCTGGCTGTGGATAGGGAAGAGCCACGTCAGGTGTGCTGTCCGTCATCGTCCTGCCATATCTACGCCGCCAATTATCCACTGGTCGTGTCCAAAATAATCAGCAGTTTGACAAGAATACAGCTGTTAGCGAATACCCTGGTTAAGTGGGGGGGGGGAGCAGAGCACTGAGGGGGATAGGAGAGCGACTAACCTCGGCCGGTACCCACTCTTATCTGGGCACTGGGGAAGAACAGAGATAGAGTATCTCCCTCCCCCCATGCTTGGGCCTATGTGGAAACCGCCACTGATAGACTGGCTGCACTGAGGAATGAAGCTTCTTTTCGACTGATGAGATAAGTGTCAACAACGGCGCAGCGGACGTTTCTGTGGGAGCCTGGCTATAACAGCATGTTCACTGACTGAATAAAGCTGGGCTCCAAAGCGGGCTGAACCTTCAAAAAAAAAACCTTGATACAACAAAATAGCCCTTTATACTTGAGCTGTAAACACCTTGTACAAGCTAATGAGACTGTTTGGATCTGTCTGCAGCCTCAAGGGAAGGAATATGAGTTATATGTTATACAATTACAAATGTATAAAAGTCTAGATTAAAACTGAGAGGTAGCTACATCATAGCGTAATATCTGAGAGACATATCTTTCCATTTAGAACTAAAAATGTGCTAAACTGTTTTATATTGACTAGGCTGGCAGTATTGATATGCAATAATAAGCATACATTCAACAAGCAAAGAAGATAAAAAAAACAGCTACTCCAAATGATCTAGCAGTGTTGTCCAGTTCTTGGTCTAAATTAAATCCTGATCGATGTTTGCCCACATTCATTTCAGTTGCATGTGAATGGCGTCCAAATGCACACACTACTCACTAAAAGAGCAAAGCGAAAGACCTCAGAGTAATAAGATGCATAATTGCATATAGGGTGAAACTTGGCGTCGAGCCAGCACTTCTATGTGCATTCACCTTGCACTAGCTTATCTACTTCCTTCAAAAGGCAACAGGACCGGGCCTCCACACCCCACCGGCCTCCATCCACAGTCAGTACTGGCGGAGGTTGAAGAAGCCAACGCTGGTCGGAGATTCCTTGACCGTGACCGTGACCAGGTTGGCGGTGACGTCCGTGACGAACACGTGCTCGATCAGACTCCGGGGCGGCTTCCAGTCGTGGCCGGCCTGGACGGAGAAGGACAGGTCCTGGACGTTCCCCGGGAAGGAGGGGTCCCGGTCCGAGTCGGAGCTGCTCTCGTCCTCCCCCGTGCTGGTCTCGCTGGCTTTCGCCTGCTTGCCCTCTTTGGAGGCGGAGCGCTCCCGTTGGGCCTGCACCTCGGCGGGCTGGTTGGGGGCGCCGCTCTTCTCCGCCCGGCTTCGGGCCCTGGTGGTCTGCTTCTCTGCGGTGGCCCCCGTCTCGGGGACCTCCTCAGCTTTGACCGGGTCTCTCCCAGGCTGGCTCTTCCTGGGCTGTTGTCCCCCGGGGGTGGCGGGGCCCCGCTCTAGACGCGGCGCCGCACCTGCTTTCCGCGCGGGGTTGGCCGCGCTTCTCGGGCTGGACACCGGGGCGCAGCCGTTGCCAGGGACGCCGTTGCCCGGCGCGGCTCTGTTCGCGTGCTGCAGGTTCAAAGGCTGGAGGCCAGCGGCTTGGCTCACAGGACTCTTTGGCACGGGAAGCAAGGCAGCCGCTTGGCCAGGCACCCGCTGTGGGGGGGCTGACACGGGTCCTTCTGTTTTTTTCTGTCTGTTTGGGGACCCCAGGGTAGGCTGGGAGGCCCCTTGCTGGTTGCTGCTGGTGCTTAAGGCTTTGGGGTTGATCAAATTTAACGTTGCCACCCCAGGTGATTTGCTAGCAATGGGTTTCAAACCCAAACCTGTTCCGCTGGTCACATCCGAAACGGATAATTTGCATTGGTTGGATTTGTTCTGGACATGTGGGGCTGAAGTAAGGGACCGTCCGGGACTCAGGCGGTTGATGGTGTTTTTACCCACCCCGACCTGGGAAAGGGAGCCTTTACTCTTGACGCCTGCCGCGTCTCTGGTAGAGCCCCGCGGGAACCCCATGAAGGTGAAGCTTCCAGGGTGGACAGGTTTCTTGATTTCGGCTTGAAAGTCTGACGGCGAGTCTTTAGTGGCCGTCTTACGGGGGCCCTTGCTTTGCTGAAAGCCCTTGAGCTCCGGCGAGAGCGGTTTCCTGCCCCGTTTCTTTCTCGGGGGCTCCGGTTTTGCCATGACGATCTGGGCTTTCTTCTGGGGGACCGGGTGGTGCTCTCGTGCTCGGAGACCTGGCTTTGCCTGATTAAGACGGGCCCCATCCTCCTCCTCCTCCTCCTCCTCGTCGGATGAAGAGGACGACGACGAACATGAAGATGACGAAGAATCGGACGATGACGATGATGAGCCAGACGATGAGCTGCTGGGCTTTGCTTCAGGCGTATTTCCCTGTGGTAAGAAAGACGATTTTCAGTCAGGACAAGCGTGGCCTTGGGGTTTCACAGCTTGTTCTCCTTACCTCATGTTTTTCTTTGCGAAGATCGCAATGCTTACCATAATTTTCCGAGGTCTTCCCCTGGGTCTCTTGCCTTTCTTACGTATGAGAATTTCTTTTTCTTGCTCTCTAAAATAACATTTTAACAAGTCAAAGCAAGAACTAGTGCAATAACATAGGCCTAATATGTAACATTAATAATGATCAGTCAATAAAACCATTGTATAATTTAAATACTATAAATGTATTTACATGTAGGCTTTAAGCATATAATAACATAATAATATGTTAAATGATACCGTAATAAGCTGGACAGTTTTCTATCGACAGTTGCAGGGTGCATTGCCTGCAAAGGTCACTCAGTGGGCTTCTGGCATCATAAAGAGATACTTACTTTTTGTTAAAGGCTGCCAATAATCTTGGGTCAATGATATTTTCTTGGGGTTCCCAACTATTGTGTCTGTAATTGAAGGCATAATATCCTAGATTATATAATATTCTAACAATATACTTGAGTTAGTAATGTGACATTACCACTTCTAGATTGTTGGGAACAACAGTCAATAAACAGTGAGATTTGAACGATGTACTATTTACTTCTATATTTGACAGCTCAAGCTTAGATAGACATGTCGGCTAAATGTAGAAGAAAATACTCGAAAGCTTACCACATCATTAAAGGGGAACACTTTTAAAAACAAATATGTGGGACTTTAATACTATCTTTAATTGATCGTGGTCACTCCCACTTGTTGAGCATCTAATTTACAAGTAACCCATTCCTTGCTATATGTAATCAAATGCAGCATTTCTGGTTAGACAACTAGGGCGGTACATTATTGCTAGGATTAAAGCCACGACAATAGAACTAGAATGACAAAACGACCATGGCACAGACAGCTGGACTGAAAAACGAAAGGGGTAGGTAGAGAAGTAAAACCATGGAAAACTTATGGTTTAAAACACGAATCAATTCCAATTGACCTCACGTTTTCAAAACGTTTTCCCGTCAGCTTTAGAACGAATGCAAGTATAGTATAAAAGTTCGTATGGTTCAATTGTAGATAGTCTTGGCACCGTTTGTTAGATATTCCAAATCTACAGTTAAAGAACAAAAGAAGGTAAACTAAACCAAATGGCTATTCAAGTTTGATAGTATATACGTAGACAATTAACTATATATCTTTTCATCAATATATTTAAATTAATATAGTGTAATTTCGAGACTTCGATACTCCTGAAGCAACAAGCGACGCGTTGTTGTTGTTTTCATTGTTTGAGGATCACGCAGCTGCAGCAGCACCACTCGTACTTACTTGGATGACCATCCCCTCCACTTCACAAGAAACTCCAACTTTCCCTACGAATAAAAAGAGCGAAGTGTTGACTTAGATTGGACAGAAAATAAGAATATACAATTAATAGTAATCCCCAGCATCTAACCTTTCGGAGTCGTTTGTTGAGAATGCATTCAGCATCAAAAACCTGTTCTCCTACGGCGCTTAATTCCTCCATGTCTGATTTCACGTAGTCTGAAGTCTTTTATGAAAAGAATAGTGGAGGGCGGGTTGGAAACGCATTTTCCATAGATGTCCCTTGGCAGCTTCCGTCGTCGCGGAATGGCACGTCGTATGGCAACAAATCACAATGCAGTTTATTTTCATTTCACATTTAAAGTCTGGTAGTAGGCCTAACGTCTGCCCTCTTATGTTATTCCACATGTTTAGTGTGCGGACATCAGATAATATATTCCTTCACATAAAGGACACATTTATTTTACTTTAATGCGTGCTTTTCTTTATTTGATCACACTTCATTTTCATTGTTTCCAACATTACAAAGACATTGAATAGACAGATTTATGTAATTCAGCCTAGCTTTCTAATGGTTATTATTCACACCGTCATTATTTCCATGCTCAACATATGAGGTATATCCGAATATAAACGATTATGCAATAGCCCTAGATTTATAGGCAAGATAGTCCATGCAAACAGGCTGGATACAAAGCCTACAATGGATTATTCGCAATGCAGCAAACGCTGTTGTTTCAGCAGGATGTTTTGCACATGCTCAACTGGGATTATGGGACTATTACAGGTAGCCTGCCAGCACAAGCAACACCACGGGCACTTTAGTCCATGTCTTCACGGCATCATAGATTGTCTTCACGGCATCATAGATTGCAGCAACACCACTTCATTTGATGCGATGTTCAAAAAGAAGTTTGCCTCTCCTCGTCTTTTTCATTGGGTTGCTCCGAGTAGTCAGATCTGAGGAGGGATACAATGCAGTGCACTATGTAAGATCCAATGAATAGGTAGGCTTAATAAAATACACGTATCGCTTATTGCTAAGTTTTGACTTGCCGTCAACATTATAGTCATGGAAGCACTAACAATTGTTATTGAAGGTATTATAGGTATAGTTATAGGTATAGGATTGCTACATTACATTAACAATCAATACATTTGTATATAAAGTGCAGTGCATTCAACTGTATCAAAGTGTAAATGTTTAATGCATTACTAAAGTCAGTTTAAAAAAGGAAAACACTTGGAATCAAATCGAAGTGCTTACTTTAAACCACCCTTCCTTTTGTTGTATACGGTAAAGCAAAGAGTGGCTACAAAGACCACCACCAGAAGTCCGGCTACTGCTGACAATCCAGTGAAGGCATTCGCTAGTATATTAAGATCACCTTCACCTAAAAGGAAGACATGCACAATATACTTATAAAAACCTTTTGAAAATTATCTTTATTTATTTATTTAATTTATATATATATATATATATTTTTTTTTTTACAATTCCCTGAAATATCTTTTAATATATTTTTTTTGTTTATATTTTTTGACCTGTTGACTCGTGTATCCTCCTATAATTCATTTCTTTTTAGCTATGCTGCAACGGTGGACATTTATTAAGTTAACCATGATGGATGGCTTACTGAGAAATTAAGTAGCAGGTGCTGGAGTGACACACTTTTAGGGCCACAGGGAGTGTGAAGTCATTAGCCTGATATAAACTCACCCGCTATGGCAGAGACCAGCATGTGTTTTGTGGTATCCAGGTGGCCGTCGTTGATCTCCGGCTGGATGCCCAGTATGTGACACATCAAGGGGTATATGTTCACGGTTTCAAAGGGCCCCACCACCAAGTTCTTCTGGAAGGCTGGACCCACAGCCCTGAAAAAGGGCTTCATGTCCATCTCTTCATTGTCAAAGCCATGCTCGCCCATGTGGAACTGCACAGGCAGGTACTGCAGGGACACAAGGTCAGAGAAAACCAGTGTGACACAGATACACAATAAGAGAACCTTAGTGACAGTACGGTCAATGTAGTGTGACAAGAAACGATCAGCCAAACTTGTCTTTTTCCATGGCATTCCCTTATTTAGACAGCAGAGGGCGATATAGGCCAACTAAAAGAGGTCGTCCACAGACACTGGCAATGCTACAGTATGTTGTGGAAATGTAAACTTGCCATTTATTCCTGTACCTTCATCACACGTGTGCTTGCTAGATAATGGCTGACAGAGATTTTTACGATCTTTAGTTTTCCACTTAAATAATTATATAATGAGGACAACTGGCAGGACGTTTAATTCAATATTTTGTTCCAGAAGGGTTGCAATATGATTCCGGTATATGACACTTCTCTGAACTTGCTTATCGTTGTCCGTGATAACACGCAGAGGACACGTTAAGCCATAAACATGAGATAACAAGCATTATCACAA
The DNA here is from genome assembly GCA_017639675.1 of Aplochiton taeniatus. Classification (NCBI taxonomy): domain Eukaryota; kingdom Metazoa; phylum Chordata; class Actinopteri; order Galaxiiformes; family Galaxiidae; genus Aplochiton; species Aplochiton taeniatus. The sequence continues at coordinate 16,201,470 of CM030183.1, forward strand.
CTTGAATTGTAAAGAACAATGCGTTTCTCTCATTTCTTATTTAATCTTACCAATGGCTGGTGCCAATCCTTGTCTTTCAATTGACAACTCGAGGACATCTCTTGTGTCTCTCCCTATTCATTCCTTAGACCACGCCATGAACTTGTTAGTTTGTATCGTGTGATACACTTTTGACTGCAAATGTGCTGCAGAGTGAAGTCACTGAATGTGTAGAGCCAAATGTAAATGCAAATTTTGAATTTGGAGGGCATGAATGGCTTTCTACAGTGTCTGGGAGCTCTGCATGTCATCAGCAAGACCTGGATTATCCTGGGGAGGTGCTAATGCACTTGATTAAAATTGTAATGTATTAAGATTAGAATTTAATTCCTTGTTTCCGGTCTAAAAGATTCCATTTTCTCCATTGCTACAAGCCAATTTAACTTGATAATTCCTCCAATATTTCTGTAGTCCATTGGAAAAGGGCATGTTATCAGAGTATGTTCCCTGATGGGGCATGGAACTCATACAACGGTTGTTACAAAAAAGGAATACTTGTTGCCAGTGCAAGACAAAAGCAAAACCACACAATATAGCTGAAAACAAAACCTTCTTTGGTTTCAATTCCATCTCAACTGTAACCGTTTGTTTAGTAAGTATTTAAGCAATGATCATAAAAGCATGAAATTGGCCTCTCTTCAACAGTCCTCATCCTCACTCATCATTAACAACACGCGTCTCATTTCGCATGCATAAAGTGTGTCAAGATCCTACGTGTCGACGATTGTGCAAGTAACACGACGTGAAAAATGTGTCTTTCACCCACCCCGTTGATCACATATCCTGGGTCAGAGAAGAGAATGATGGGCAGGATGCGGTCGTTGTTTGCAAAGTGCAAGCGCTCGGGCATCTCTTCCTTCTTGAAGACGTGGAGGTTAGGATGGGCCCCCTTCAAGGCGTTGTACACCTTGTCCAGCCTGCCCTCCTTGGGCAGCAGCATCCCGGAGGGCCCAAAGTCCACCAGGTGGAAGGACAGGTCGCTGAAGGAGAAGCCGGGGATCCTGGACAGGGTGATCTCCTTCACCAGGCCGTTGCGGTACACGCTGCTCATGCCGTGGTCGGCGGTGATGATGATGTTCAGCCGGTCGGCCACGCCGTGCCGCTGGGCCGAGTCGCGGAGGTAGCCCACCGTTCTGTCCACCTGCCGGACCATGTCCCGACGCTCCGGAGAGTCCGGGCCGTACCTGTGGCCCGTGCCGTCGGGCTCGCCGAAGTACAGGGACACAAAGTCCAGGTCCATGTCCCGGAACCAGTCGCCCATCACCTTGTCCGTGTTCTGCTGCCAGGACTTTTCGTTTTTGTAGTCGTAGAGCAGCGGCTCCACGTCTCTCACCATGGCGGCTTCGCCTTGGTAACGGGAGGCCGTGCCAGGGAAGTGGAGGGAGCCGGCCCTGAGGCCCTGTTGCAACAAAACGGGAGTCAGGAAAGGTCACAGAGACGTGCAAAATATGCACTCATTTACTGACATGCCTGCCAAAAGCAGAAACGCGCAGAGCCACGCACACACACAGACCCGCTCGCTCTCTCTATCTGACATGCACGCACGCACACACACACCAACCCACTCGCTCTCTCTATCCGACACACACACACACACACACACACACCAACCCACTCGCTCTCTCTATCCGACACACACACACACACACACACACACACACACGCACACACACACACACACACACACACACACACCTATGCAAATTATTATGCATCCAAGCCAGTTAGGTGGATTTATGAAATTCACAGTCCCACATGAAAGCCAACCAGATTTGCTGGAGTGATGAGATGAAAGCCGGGCTCCTGGTGGCCACCCTGACCTGTCTCTGGGCGGTGATCCAGATGGGCAGACTGCCGTTGTCCCACCACTCGTTCACAAACTGGGACTGGTAGTACGGCTTCTTCTCCAAGGTGGTCGTGTTGAACCACATGTTGTGAATCACGCCATGGTTCTCAACGTAGCGCCCTTCGGAAAAGAGTCAATATCATTCTCCCAGCACTCATTATTCATAGTCTGTCGTATCCGCATTAAAAATTCTATCAACTTTACACAGCCTCTGAGTGGCATGACGCTTCTGGACAAGGTCTTAAGACCAACATCGGAGATTAGAGGAATTTAATTTCAAGGAAGTTACATTTCTTTTAAACAGGGGCTGATGATTTGAGAGTCAAAATGAGTATTTCCAGCGGAAGGGAAAGCGAATTCTTCCCCCAGCCATCCTGGCATAATCATGTTACTCAGCTATGAAAGCTGCTGGACCCTGGGACATTCAATTACAGTTAATTCCTTTTTTTCTAGTCACTTTTGCAATTCTCTCAAACGAAAATCGGAACGGCCCTCCATTCAGTAACGGGTGAAAATAGCAGCCACAATGATACGTGCTGCCCTTGCGGTTTGACACTCCTGGAGAGAGAGAGAAAAAAAAATGCCGTGTTCGTTGTGGCTGTTAGTCAAGCTGGCGTAGTACCTGTCAGCAGGGTGAAGTGTGTGGGACTGGTGATGGTAAGGTAAGGAGGGGTCACGTACTGGGCTTTCACTCCGTCCCTGGCCATGGCGTCCAAATTCGGCGTCTCCACATCCCGGTCATAGTCCCACCTGAAGCCGTCAAAGGAGACGAGCAGCAGTTTGCTCCCGGTTCTGGACCTGCCCAGCGGCACCCCGAGGGAGGTCGACGCCAGGAGGAGGCAGGCGCTCACAGTCAACAGCATGGCGGAAATACCTAGCCACTTCTGAGAGGTCCCCACTGGATCGGCTTCGTACGGCCTATTAGCTGGGTCCTTAGCTTATTCTGGCCACCAAACCAGGTGTATTTACAGGAAACACCCCTTTGTCTCGTCCTGAGAAAGCCTCCCGTGCAAACCATTGGCCATGGAGCAAAGTTTCCTCAACATATCTTATCACCATCGACCTGATTCAATAGGCTATCTCTCAGAGTCTCAGCGCATGCTTAAATACTGTTTTATGGTTTTCTGGATGATTGCTGGATCAGCAACACGCTGATTGTCCTTTCATCGCTCTTGAGGGGAAATTAGCGTTTTCTGTTGTCTTTTGAATTTTGTGTAATTGTGATTTTGCTTTTTTGCTGGCCCCTTTGTGCCGCTTAAGTCGTTCCTTCTGAATGGCTCTGCCAATCCCCAGTGAATCATTGACTGAGGGGAATGTCACTTGTATGGATTTCACCTTGAGTGTGGATGGTACATGATCGATCTGACACCTAGAAAATGAAGGGAAAAATGAAAATTTATATCCCTTCATCAGCGAATAGTGGCCTCCTGGGATGGGAGTATCCTAATCGACATATTCATTTTAATAACTCTCTCGGTGAATGTCTCTTTTAGCTCCGGGCAATGCTGCTGAACATCCTCTAGATTTTAAATTGATTTTAGGGGCCATGACCATGGACAAACAGCCCGGAAGACAAACCCATTGAACGGGGTCGTCTGCGTTTTGTGTTGTTCGTCCCGCATATCCCATGCTGTATATCACTGCTTTATGATCTTACTTTATCAATGTTCATCAAATTGCCTGAACAGCCAGCACTTCAAATTTCTACTCTTGGTGTGTCCTTGGTAGAAGTTCAAGGGAAATGCCTAATCTTCTCGGAGATAAGGGATAACATTCATCAGCTTTCATTTACCTCATTCATATTCATTAGCTCTTTTTTTAATATTAACTTCATCCTGTAGTACGCTGTCAGCAAGACTCGCCGAGGCGTTGAGGACTGTTGGGCCCTGTGGAAGTCTCAGATCTCTGCTATGAGAACTTATCAAAAACACACACACACACACACACACACACACACACACACACACACACACACACACACACACACACACACACACTGAATTTGGGGAGGGCATGGAAACTATTTCACCCCCACGTTGTGTTCCTGATTTCCTGAGGGAACCTCACAGTTCCTTAAAGCAAAGTGTGGACGTTAGCACTCCCTGCTGCCCACATGCTGCAACTGCACATACCCATACTGAAGTAAGCATAGCAACTGAAAGTCCTTGTTTTTGTGCGGCAATGTCAGAAAGCTTTCACAAGGCAGTAGTGTAGTTGATGCTGTTCTTTTTTGAATTCATACGGTCTCATTACCTCACCACCACGGTTGGCCTCAGAAAGGCTCTACTTCGTGATGTTTCACTGCAGGTTTCCTTTCCCCATGCCAAGGTTAAAGCGAAGCCCATGCTGTTTGGTTGTGCATGCGCTGTGAGGCAGCAGATAATCATTGGGTCGAGTGCAGGCCAGCGCTCAGAAAGCACACTCATTGTGTTTTGAGTTGTAAGTAAACAGTCATTTGATGCATCAATGGGTTTCTATTGGCTTCCTCACTGATCATCATTTAGCAATGGTTAGCCAGTGAACGCCGTGTCATGCAGGTGGCTACAATTAACACATCCGTACAGCGAGAATCAAGACAACGTGGACAACCCACTCAACTTTCATGGTTTTGAAAATGCTTTGTAAGGTGCTCTTTTTGTAATTGAATGTGTATTGTCGTTTGTATTTTTCTTTTATTTGCTATGTCAATATGTATATGTGCTCTGCACACAAATAGTACAGCTAACATGTATGTAGGTCCGGATCCGAATCCGAGTAACTGTGCACACCCCTAATATATATATATATATATATATATATATATATATATATATATATATATATATATATATATATATATATCGTAAATTAGTTATTTATTCCCTCCAATTGCATCTCTGCCTTTACTTCATGCTGTCTTATATTGCAGACATACCTTACATAACTGTTCATATTGGCCTCACTGTTTTATGCCTTCTCTCTCTCTCTCTCTCTCTCTCTCTCTCTCTCTCTCTCTCTCTCTCTCTCTCTCTCTCTCTCTCTCTGTTTAATGCACCCCCTCTTTCTCTCTCTCACTCTCTCTCCCTCCCTCTCTCCTGGATATTTGCCACATTCTGATGGGGTGTGATCAACATTGGAGCGGGCCCGCCAGCCGCTGACAGCCTCTCTCATGGAGCTGTCATGTCGGGGCCAGCTCTGCGGAAACGGACCAAATTTCACCAGGGGAGCTTCCCACTGTGCCTGACAACGGGGGCCAAGGTGGTGGGCGGAGAGGCCTCTTTCACACCTGTCAAACACCTGTGCCGAAACAGGGGAACACCGGGGGAGGAATGTGTGAATGTGGGTGCGTACGCTGTTTACAGCCAGGCACAATAAAGACTCAACGTGTCCAGTAAACTGGCAGAGACAGCACAGTGCTCAGGGCAGTGCCCAGGGCCGAATGTGCTGGTGGCAGGCTAATGACCCTTACTCGCAGACCAGCCCTGCTTTGATTCAATCATCCAATTATTTTCGACTGCTTTCGAGTACGCTTGGCACAGGCGTACTATGGATCTGAAGGTTGAACGTCCAAGTCAGCACCTCATCAATCTGAATCCAGGCCCAAACTACAAGACTGCCAGCGACCTTCCCTGTCGACGTATGCCCTTGCATTAGGTGCGTATGCATGGCTTTGTTGTCGACGTCTCGTGACAGTGATTTGATAACGCTGAGATTAACATTTAGAGAGCGCAGCCCCCAGCTCCACCGGAGTGGCCGAGTCCAGGGCTATCTATTGCGTTAACTTTGAACAGGGGGAATATGTCAGAGGCTGTTTGCCTCCAGTGCACACCAGCAGCATCCCCATGTTAACCTTTCCTCCCTCGGAGCATAATACGTTCCATTATCACTCTTCAATGGAGCTCCTTTGATAAAAATGACCATGGCTTTATTTATTTATCTCTTCCCCACTAGATGGGCTCTTTATCCCTCGCTGTCGGTACGCGCCTGGGAGAGGAGGGGAAAAGGATGAGCCGCCTAGACCATGCCCCACCAACCAAGCTGTAACAGAGCCGAAAGGAGCAGGTGTGATGTAAGAGTCGGTGATGTGCGTGTGCTTGTGTGTGTTTGTGCGCGTGCGAAAAAGAGCGAGCGAGGCAGAGTAGAGGAGGCGGCTGCTTGTGGAGGCAGCCAGGCTGATTTGCAGCTTCATTCCAGCGCGTGGGCCCTTTCAGGCGCTGCTGCCTGTAACAGGTTGACGTGATAAACTCTCTGGCAGCTCTAGTCAGATGTGGCATGGCGGAGGTAGCTCCCTCCCCACACCCACCCCCGGGCCGGGTGTCTCTTTGTGGCGCTGGGTGGCTCTAGTGTGCCGGCTTTGCACCTTCACAAGCCAGTAATTGATTTCTTTAATTTGCTTCAAGAGAAGTCGTTGTTAGCCGACCAGGCAGCCATTTTTCAAGCCACTTTAATTAAATGCCAGGTCTTTAGGTGTGATATGAAATTCGTTTGGCTCCTCTGATCTTCTACTCCACAGACAATTCATTAACATTTTGCTTTATGCCTTTATGTTTTATACAAAGCTTCAAAAAGGAGCTCAACGGTGACATTTTGGTTTCTGTGCCTTATATTTAATCATTTCTTTAAGTGCATTTAGACTACATAGATTAAGTGTGTCTGTTTCTCGTCAGATAATGCAGCCTTTGTGGAGTGCCAGGCGACTAAGGAATTCCTAAAGAACAAAAGAGCTACCTGAACTAAACAAAAAAAAAAGGAAAGTTCTAAGTTACACGTCACGGTTGCTGAGCACATCATTATTTAAGGTGATTGTGTCCCAACCATTAAATTGTGCCTGAGGCCTTAGAAAAACTTTATGATTGGGCAGGGAGAGAACCAATGCATTTCAATTAAGATCCCTCTCTAAAATGCCTAATACTAAATCTCTGTTGAAATTCTGAAGATTTGGATTAAGATTTGTTAAAAGTGAACACATCCAACACACCGACCCTTCGAGCTTGGGTCGGTGTGTTTCTGATGAGCGATGTTATACGGAAAGAGCAGAGGACAGGCTCATTTCTGAAGACCGTAACCTACATTATTTATTCCAGCCCACATTGCAGGGCAACCCTGATAATATCCTTCTATCTGGCTCCCCACTCGCTCTGACTCAGAGGTCCTCTGGTGCAACACTCAAAATGGCTCTCGTATAGCCATGCACTGCAGCAGCTGCCTCCACCCCCCCCCCCCCCCACCACCCTACATCCATACCGCCGCGCATCAACGCCGGCCTGGCCCACATCTAAGACAAGGGAACACGAGGAGACTTCCTAACACCGAAAAGAACGCCGGCGCCATGGCGCCCGCCTCCCTGAGGGGGAAGCAGTGGGCCTCCGTATCAAACAACCCAAGGTCAGGATTTTGAAAGCAGAACGTTTCTCCGTTGAGGGGATAAAGATTTAGGCATGAAAGGGCACAGGATGCATTTAAAATGTGACATCAGGAAGAGTCCCACATCAATTTCTGCCACCAAATGCTGTATAACAGGAGTCATTTTGACAAAGTAGCCGTGTGATTATTTTTTATTTCCATTTTAAAAGCAATTAGTGAAGAGGTCGTTCCCTTGAGTTTCTGTGGCAGAATGTGCAGACTGATTCGGGATAATTGCTGTGAAATGAACTGAGCGGCAAGTGAAGGGGAGCGGTAAAAAAAAAAAAAATATGCCAGGGTTCCCTCTCCACCGAAACGCCCCCTGCCTTTGTTGATGCACCAAGAAATTAGACGGCAAGCAAAATCGGAGCTTGAACGAGCAGCAAACGCGCGGGGCACAGTGATATTTACTCCATTTCGGGCCATTAGAGAAATGGAGTGTTTCCGTGTGCCTCCTGCTGTGCCTGCTCGGTGCTGGGAACATGAGCAGGAGGCTCTACAGACACACGTGGCAGCTGCCGGCGACGCGCCAGAGAGGCAGGCGGCGGCGGCGGCAGCCCGCGCCGGCGCGGTGGCCGGGCGGCCGCGGGAAGTGCGCCCCGGCTCGGGGCACGTGGCGCCCCGACTCTCCGTGGAGCGCCTGGAGGGGAGGACGAGGCGTTTGAAGTCGCGGGAACAGACTGACCCCCACGTTCTCCCGCCCGGCAGCCGGAAGCCGCCCCGCTCCGCTCCGCCCGCTAATTGCCGCCTCGCTCGGAGGCAGGGCTCCCTTGATGTGCCTTCCACGCCTCCCTTAATTACGTCGGCCAGGAGAGGACGTGATTGTTATTGTCATTACTCTCGTTAGTAATTAAGCAGCTATTGACTCCTGCTCACATTCAGTCTGTTAGATTAGGCCTGAGGTCCGGCGATATGGATTGGCGCTGCCGTCGTCTCAAAAGCCCGGCGAGCCCCCCCCGCCGGCACGGAGCCAGACTCCCCTATAGACGGGGGGGAGAAAGAGGAAGGCCGAAGAGGAGGAGGAGAGGCGCAGCCCAGCCGTTTTTAGGTCCTTCCCGCGACTAGGACAACCTCCAGCCGGTGCTCAGCGCGGCGGGGGCCCAGCCGCCGAGGCCCCCCCCCCCCCCCCTCCCGTCAGTGACACCGCGGCACTCGTCGCTCCCGGAGGTGCGAGCCGTGGAGATTACCGCGGCGGGAATGTCAAGAGGCTGCTGAAGGAACACTCCAACGGAGGTGGCAAGGAAGGGAAAGGCAAGGGGAGGTGGGGATCGGCGTTGTGACGGGCATGGGATGCAAAAAAAAGAGAGGATTTAAAACACCAGGGATTCCCTTCCCGATGGGAGAGTGGCAGAGGAGGGCGAATAATGGCGTTTGGAGGGGTGGGGCTAGGGGGCAGAGTGTGTGTGTGTGTGTGTGTGTGTGTGTGGGCGGGTGGGTCGGTCGGTCGGGGGGGTCTCAATAATAGTCAAGGAGTGACAAGGACCCAAAAGCAATTCCTGACTGAGCACTAATCCTCCCATTTTTGCGGGATGCGCAGAGAGCGGGAGATAAGCCGGGAGGTTAATGCAGAGGCGGCTCTCCTCTGTCCTCGGAGGTGACAGCCCCTGACAGGCGGGCTCCCGGCAGCACGGCTTCTTTATGGAAATGGGGGGGTGGCCCCCACGCCCGGGCCCCCACGCTGCGCGCCGCAGATAGAGACGTCAGAGGCTCGTCAGAGCGGCTGGGCAACGTCCCCCCCCCCCCCCCCCCCCCCCCCTCCCTGCGATACCACACCAGTTATTTGTCGGGCATCCTTTAGAAGCGTGACAAAGCTATTCAAAAATAAGTAAAGTGGCGTGTTTATCCTTTACAAAGTGCTTTTATGCACTTACACTTCAAATCATTTCGCAGGTGGCAGATGCTCTGCTGGAAGCACGCACCTGCAAGTGGGTTTGACATCTATCATCTTGACTCGCATTAAGATGGAATTTCCGCAGCTGCCGTGCTCTTTGCTGTGGTAATTAAGCTGCAAAATGTTATTCTAGGGATTAGGCGTGTAGGTTGGACACCGCGGAGACGGTGTCATTGATATTAGAGCCGTGTGCCGCGCCCCCACCGGGCTTTAACCGTGTTTACCTCGCGGCTACTCGGAGGTATCTTTCCCATCATCTGCCTTGTCTCGCGCTGATGAACGGCTGTGTCTGGGTGACCCGGACTCCCCTTGTTTGTGTCATGTGTGATGTAGGGCTGACCCGTGGAGGTGGCGCCGCAGATGAGATGGCGAGCGGCGGGCGGTGATGGGGGGGGGGGGGGGGGGGGGGGGGGGGGGGGAGGCGGGGGATGCGGGGAGACAGATGAAGGGGTCAGAGGCACGGGAGGTCTCCGAGTGCTTCTCACCAGCCTCTCCTCTGGGTCTCCTTCACCCGGGCCGCCTTCGACCTGCGCCAGCCTTTCATTCTAATCTGATGATAATGATATTTGCTCAGGACGACCTGTGCTTGCACAGTGTAATTACCCCCCCCCCCCCCCCCCCCCCCCCCCCCCCCCCCCAGCTTTCTATGATCTCAGCTATTGGAAATCGATGGGCCATAAGGGGACCCCATCAGAGCTTATTATTATCACCGCTCGCTTTTCGTTACGGCACAATCAGATTTAATATGTTGTCCAGGTCTCTCTTTTTTTTCAGCTCGTTTTTTTACAGCCATGTTTCCACCCCCCCGCCTCCTTTTGACATCGGCTGTTGTGGTTAAGCAGTTGTACAACTGCAGTCCCAACAACCTGCCCCCCCCCCCCGCCCCCCACCCCCAAAAGACAAAATCTCATCGTGATGCAGCGTTGACCTGCTCCCTTCACACAAGAGCAACTGCCGCAGACATGGTGGTGAGCGCTTCTCTGTCCCCTTGGTGACACCTTGGGCTTACTGGTGCTCAGCAGTTCCACGGCCATCCAAGCGTTTTGGAGTGGACATAATGCACACATTAGATTCGAATTGCTTAGATGCATCTGCTCCGGAGGGCTCTCCCCATTAGACACTCCTCCATGGACAAGAGCCCTTTAGAAGCAGACGGTGGCGAACAACCGCTGATCCGACCCCCCCCCCCCCCCCCTCCCACTCGATGGAGACACTTGAGCAAAGCCTCACCTCTGTCATCCTCTCCGTCCAACCTACAGGCAGGGCCGTCTGGTTTCCAAGGGCACGCCTGTGGCCCATTGATCTGGACGTTATTGCTTTACTTCGGCTTCACGAGGCCCCCCAACTTGTTATTTCGGGAGTCGGCGGTGTCTTTGCCGTGACCTTCCCTCCTCTCTCGTCTCCACTTCCGCGCGTTATAGCCGGTGTTGTGACGGCGATAAGAGGATCACCGGTGAGAGATCCCATCACCGGTGGAAATGGGCAGCGGCAGAGATTTATCGTTGGAACAATAAGGACGACCGTGATTACACTGTAGAACTGTCAGGGGGCACTCGCTGTCCCCTTACGGTGCTTTGTGCTGGGACATGGTGGATGGCATGTTTGCCGGAGGCGCCAAAGCCATTCATCATTTCCCTTTTATTGACCACTGTAAAGGGGCCGACTTAGTCAACAACCTGGGGGGGCTTATTTCTTTACGAGGGAGGGGAACCTGATAACACAGTAATCGGCCTTTATTGCACGCGGCCTCCGCGCTAGAAACAGTTAGGAGTGCGCCACGCAGACCCTGACCTTCCGAGCAGCCGGGATATAGAATTGGAACGGGGGGGGGGGTTCCTCTTGACGATAGGTCAGGGGTCAAAGTTCGACGGCCCAAACACGACGGCAAGACATATGAAGAGGATTAAGCCCGAGGCCAGGGGTCAAACAAAGAAGAGCAGGTGGTCGACGTTGGGTGGTGAAATGGCGTATTATTAGCCGAGGACATGGGAAGGGGACAGAGAGGTGAGGTGGAAGTGATCAATCTGTTGGCGCGAAAGGACAGAGGACCTCCGAGACAACAGTGGGAGCCGTGAGTGAAGCGGTCCCCCATGGAGAGCCACGAGGGAAGCACAGAACAAAGGGAAGGGTAACGGAGACATGGCTGATGAAGGGACAACATGGCTACAGGCTGAGTTAGGGCAATTCGACCGTGGGCCATTTCGATGGTGGGGAAAATCCAGAATTGAATCGAATTTCAAGACATGGACAAATGACAGGATAAATGCACAGTATGGGTGAGTTAATAGATTCTGATTGACAAAAAAATGGAGACTCCTATTTTTTTAGGATTTGGTTAGAAATTCTCTGAAGCAGATGGAAGGAAATACTGACTAATGTTTACTATTTAAATCAAACACTTCCTGATGTGCTTGCGATTTCAAGTCATGGAGAATATGAAGACAACAAAAAATCCCATCTTCAACTGGGCCAGACACAAAAAAAACTATCATCCCTTCCTATGATCCTCTGCCAATTTTCAGCTTTGCCCAACACCTGGTTGTCTAATGGTTAGAAGGAGACCTGGAGAGGCCTACAAGCCACAGTGCCTCGCACCCAGTGGGAAATTTGGGGGAGGATCGGTGATGATGCGGGGGTGCATCAGCGAGGCTGGAATCGGGCAGATTTGTCTTTGTGAAGGACGCATGAACCAAGCCACGCAAGGTTGTCCTGGAAGAAAACTTGTTTCATTCTGCTCAGACAATGTTACCCAAACTCTGAGGATTGTTTTCAGCAGGACCATGTTCCATACCACACAGCCAGGTCAATCAAGGTGTGGACAGAGGACCACCAGATCAATACCCTGTCATGGCCAGCCCAATCTCCAGACCTGAACCCCATTGAAAACCTCTGGAATGTGATCAAGAGGAAGATGGATGGTCACAAGCCATCAAACAAAGCCAAACTTCTCTAGGTTTTGTGCCAGGAGTGGTATAAATCACCCACTCAAACAAACGTGGAGAGAGGCATGAAAGCAGTGATGGAAAATCAGGGTTATTCCACCAAATGTTGATTTCTGAACTCTTTCTAAGTTAAAACATTTGTATTTTGTTGTTAAAAAATTCATATGAACTTGTTTCTTTGCGTTATTTCAGGTCTGCAAATACTGCATCTTTTTTGTTATTTTGACCAGCTTTTGCTATTGTCTGCAAATAAATGCTCTAAGTGACAATATTTTGTATTTGGAATTTGGGAGAAATGTTGTCAGTAATTTAGAGTGTAAAACAAAAATGTATCGTTTACTTAAACACATACCTATACATAGCAAAACCAGATAAATAATTTTGCAGTCGTCTCTTAATTTTTTCCAGAGCTGTATGTTCACCATCTTTGAACCCTCTGGTATGACTATTGTGCACAGAGCTTTTTAACATCAAGATTTCCCAAGCACACATATCCACCAGTTAGCTTACCATAGTACCTGGACAAGGCGTTGATGTGAGTAGCTGGCTACATTTTCTTTACTGTTTAGGATGATAGTATTCACATTCAAGTTATAAAAGGACTTTTCTGCAAAAACTGTGATTAAAGAAAGACGTATCTGCAAGTCAAAACAACATAGAGCTAGCAAAGATGTTTGGTTGACTGATTGGCATATGTTCCAAATAAGCCGAGTAGCTCAATGCCAGGGCTGTAATAGATTTGTAAAGAATGATTTGACTGAAAACCATGCACCATTCATTTGCTAGATCAGATTTGGTTAATAAAAAATTAAAAATTAAACTCAACCCAAATTTGTGGTTATAGGCGTTTTTGTTTTCATTGAATCAGGATTTCTAAATACCGTTGTGAAGGGAAAATCCTGGCTGAAATTAGCAAAATTTTCCCTAACATATTTGAATCAAAACGACAGGAGATTCAAGTTTCTCCTTTACACATTCTACAATAATCTGATGAAGACAAAACTCATGAAATACTGTTTTGATCTACCCAGCGGAATAGTCCAGAAGGATAAAGGACAACAATTAATTCAATGGTTCCTCCCCAAGGACAGCTTTAGCTCCATATAACAAAGAAAATAATTGAAGCCAACCTTGAGTAATTGCTTTGAAAAGTTGCTTTTCCTCCCTAGTTTCCAGGTTGAAATGGTCTTAAAAGGACAAAGCACAGGCGAGTCGCGGAGATATTTTGGCTACATGTCCCTTTGTTTGTTGACAGTATTTATACTGTCTAGCATGTTTCTTTCAAGGCTATTAGTGTTCATTTTGAGAGGTGGTTCATTACCAAGGCTTTCCAACAGCTGGTCACTGTTAGGAACATGCTTTTGATATTTGGAATTCCTGCAATAACTACAGTGGTGCAATTAAAAGAACCAGCCTTTTATATATATATATATATATATATATATATATATATATATATATATATATCATTATTATTATTTTTCTTTTTTACCTTTTTCATTTTGAAATTCCGAGAGAAAGCCTTGATTAAATACAATGGGCCGCCGACTAAACGCGTAGCGGATGCGGGTGTCTCCGCTTCTATCTCAGCTCTGACTGGTTAAATGATTTCTTGCAGGGCTATCGTCTGGTCATTTCATTTCAGCGCCTAATAACAGTCAGGTCACACACGGCCCCGGCTGATCCTCTTTGATATGGTCCTTGCACTTGCCCAAGCCCTCTTTCACAGGTGCCAATCATTATAATCAAGCTTTCTTGGACCTTTCCCCTAAGCCCGCTGCGGCTTCGGCTGTGCTGTGTGGAGGGAGAAGGGTGTTCAATTTGCCCTCACTCTGAAAACGGTGGCCTATTCAATGACCCTGTGTTGACACCGGGGGCAATCATATCCTTCATATGAGGGTATTTCAAGACACATTTACCTCACACTGCCCCCTAATGTCAAGACCTTTGGTTTGGGCCCAAACTAGATCCAACACTCAATGACAGGAACAATTTAATGATAGTGGCACGATAAGTTATGAATTATATATTTATCGCCTCTGGGCTGCAAAAAAAGGTTATTATCAATTGTGTCCTGTTGGGTTGTTGTTTGGCTGTGCAGCTGTTATTTTTTACGCCTATGAATCTTTCCCCCCTGCATTGGTTGAAAGACGAGGATGAAATGTAGGGCTGTAACGTAGCTGGATGCGATGTGGGGGTGTGAAGGCCTGAACTTGTGTTCAGGCCCCTAATCTGTAATTGCATCCTGGGAAGGAGAAGCAGCCTCTTTTGGCCATCCGCTGACATGGCTGCCCATAGAGCACAAGACCAGCGCCACTGTGCCAAGCCACAGAGATGGGGAGAGATTGAGCAGGCAATGCAAACAGAGATAAAATTAAAAAAAAAAGATATAAAAAAGAAAACAGCGAATGGATTGACTTTGGTAAGAGGTCACTCTTGAAAGTCCTCCGGAGTGATTGTTCCGAAGCACCATTTTTCCCCCCCCTCCCTCCTCCAGTCAGGACACCCCAGAGATGTGAAGTGTAAGGTTATAGTATGGCCCACTGCTCTATATTAATGGTGACTTTGGCTCACCTAATACGGATTCTCAGGGTTATAGCCCCCGGGTGCCTGCTGAGCAGAATGTGAAAGCGAAACAGAGCCGATCCCTCTCCCCATCCCCTCCCTGGTCACCAGGGTCCCGCAAGCCCTGGCTCAAGGTTACCCAGGCCCGTGCAGCCCCGTGCAGCCTGGCAGGGATGAAGCCATCAGCCCTGATTTTAAATGATACCCCTACACTGGCCGCCACTTAACATATTCCCTTTTTCCCTTTCACACGTTCTTTAAACTCCTGATTATCCTCTTTTTAACGTTAAGATTTTAATGCGTGATCAGAGCTGGGGTTGAATGGGGAGGACACGTTTCTCCTTGAGCCGGTCGCTGCAGGTCCCGATGAAAGGGAAAAGAAGAAAAAAAGAAAGAAAGAGAGGAAAGATTAGGATCAAGGCCCTCTGAGGCAGTGAGCAGGTTCATGTGTTCTGAGATGAAACCAAATGTATCTGAAAGAACCAGTCCTTCGTTTTTTTTGCGAAATAACACACTCACACCCCTTATCCCCCCCCCCCCCCCCCCCCCCCACCAGGTTTGGTTTCAGTGCTGAACCCAGGGAGGGTGAAGGGGAGCCCATAAACAAAAATAATAACACAATTGAACAGATTCCACAATGTATACTTACACAACCAATAAGACACTAAAAATGTATGAATGGATATTTATTTTTATTTCATTTCTAAATTGTTGGCTGGAAGCTTACTTTATTGCAGTTGATTGTGTGGGAAGCACGTGTGGCTTCAACAGACTGCACTATGCACCACCAACACAGCACGTGGTACTATACAGTTACGGTGTTTTAACCAACGACTAACCCAACCCAGGCAGCCAGGGATTTCCCAACTCTCACTCTCCTATCTCACAAGCCACAATCCAACGTTAGCAAGTGGCAGTTACAGCAAATATTGTTTGATTCATTCCGAATTGTCAATCATAAAATGTTATATGTTACATGGTTGGTGCTCTGTTAGGTCTCAGGACAACAGGGGGGTTAGTATGAGAGGCAATCAAATCCGCTGATGTGCGAGCAGTATTGTTGTTTTGATACAATAAGAAATGAGAGCGGTACCCACTCCCCAAACCCGTGGATTAACGCTATTTCAACACCATGTCTGCCATCCTACGCATATATTCCGTCAGAACACTGACTAAAGGTTTCCGTATTTCCATATTATACAGCCAGATACATTTCCCCTGCCCTGACAGTTGACTACTGAGAGCTCTGAGAGAGACACTGACACATTTTGGTTTTATTTCTCAATCCTCATTGCTCATGTAGATTCTGGAAATGCTCACTTGACGGATAAAAATGTTATTCTAATGACGGTCGCCAGAGCCGATTTTTGCAGGTAGTTGTTATGGAAACTGCAGCTGCAGCTTAACTGAGCAATACGCTTCCATCTCTCTCCCCCTCTTCCCCTGCGCTAGCATCCACAGGACTGTGGATTGGTTAAACTATGCATAATAGCTGTGGACAAGGCAAAGACATGGCAGCAACATTCCAGGTAATGATCGGAGAATGTGTGTTGATCTGGCCAAGCGTTGACAATCAGTGATTTTCGGTGGCAGGGAGAATAATCCTCGTTGGATAGCCAGGGGAGGGACTTGGAAAGTCTGATTGACAGGTTAAAGCCTGACTCCGTTTTGTAATGTAAAAAGTAAGACTGCCTTTTTTTTTTTTTTTTACCAACTGAATAATGACTTATTACATTTTAATATCTGATGCACTGACTGGTTGGTTATCAATTTGGCTTTGAGGTACATTTGTCCACCACGATGTTTATGAAGGCATGCAGCTCCAAATACTACATGTGGCATTGTAGTAGTATTACATATGATCCTGGGGTTTTTAAGGAGAGAACCCTTTCGCTTTTCCTCTACAGCCGTCTGAATGAGAGTCCCCATCGGTACAAACACACACATTCATCTTCATTCTATTCCTTTTATTTGAATGATGCGTTGCTAA
Source organism: Aplochiton taeniatus (assembly GCA_017639675.1). Classification (NCBI taxonomy): domain Eukaryota; kingdom Metazoa; phylum Chordata; class Actinopteri; order Galaxiiformes; family Galaxiidae; genus Aplochiton; species Aplochiton taeniatus. The sequence goes on from CM030183.1 coordinate 16,218,125, forward strand.
TTGCATCTATCTGGGCACTCAGTGGTCAATTCAGGCCTCCAACAGCAACATCACATTATTAGTTCATTATTTTATAAAAAAAATACTCGGACAGGCCTGGAGACTGCCGCGGCCTGGAGATCTTCAGCTGACATAATGAAGATGAGATTTGACTGTTAGGTTAATGCTTTTTTAAAAATCTATAAATGCATCTTGAAATTAATTATTGCGCCGTATAAGGCAAAAGACAGTTGCCAAGCAATGTAGGCAGAATGATCCTCGACAATGTATTGTTTATCTATAAAAAACTAACAATTAGGTCAGGGAACTAGAAAGTATATAATCTGCCCATGATATAATCCGTGCATGTGTAGGGGCGTATCTAAAGGGGTGGCACAGGGAACCTCCCCCCCCCCCACTTCCTTCCTGACAATGCTCAATGCCATTGGATCAGAGAGCTGTCAATAGCAGCTTCACTCGCAATGTGGAATCACGGTACTCCGTTTATTACGCTGTATCAGGGCACAGGGCACTGCACAAGAGCCTGAATATCGGGCCCAATGTTTTCTAAGCCAGTTTTCAACACTATTTATTTCTGAAAGAGTTGTATGATTTCCCATGAGATGGTAGTACTTGCCCAATTAAGACTTTTTTTTGAACAGTGCTGCCTCGACCTGAACTCACTCTGCAGCACAGGAAGTGTGCCTGGAAGGCTTATGCTGAGGGTTCTGACCAGGCATTGTTGAGCAGAGTTACACCACAGGCAGGTGCTCCTGAATATTCATAGTTTGAGCCCTCACCGATTCTAATCACTGTCAATATGTGCACACTTTGCAACTGTCAACCATTCAGGAAGAAAATGTGCCCCTGCACCTACCCCTTATAAAAATTCATGATGCAGCGCAAAACATCGGGACGTTTCCTTAACTGAAACCTGCATGATGGGAAGCTCTTAGCATGAACCGGCATACTCGCAATTCAGTGGCACGAAGCACATTTTAAACACCTGCATTGTCTAATTGGTTAGTTCATAGACAAATCCACTTAAAATCTACCCTAATTTTATGAATTTGGACATATTTTATACCATTAAACACTTCCAAAAATTATTTAACGGTATATGACATTTTCATTTAAAGCTGTAATGTTAACCTTTTTTTGCTAAAATCTCTCTTAATGCTCTGCATCTATTGGTATGATCAGTGGCAGACCGTAATGTTGGCCCACATCTATCAATACCCTTCACAAACACAACCGATGAGTCCTGCAGTCACAACTGTGTCCCTCTGTCAGCCGGGCCTCTGTTTACTGAATCCAAAATCTAGTGTACTACCTTTTACAAAGCTTCGCTTAAATTGTGAGTCTACTCAACGTGTGACCAAACCCCCGGCACCGTTTGGTATTCTGTCGAGGCCAGAAGAGAGTTGGCGCATTGCATTGTGGGCCGTGAAGCATCGTCTTGCAACACCTCTCGTGTACTTTACGTTTTTCCAAATATATGATGTCATCGGGGAACGTTGACCATGCTCAATTGTTACTTTTACTATGTACCGTTGGTGTACTGCATACCCATTTTTCGTCAAAGTTAACATGTTAAGGACGCATAGTAGGCGATTCCAAACAGCCAAAGGGTGGTTGTTATATTCCCAGTCCAACAAAGCCGTCAACATCAACAGAAATATTGCAAATATCGACCGTGGCAGGTGAATATTACCGTCCGGGTTGTGAGTGTGAATAAGGACACAAATGCAGAGATGGTTTCTATGGACCTTCAAGGTGAATAACGTCATATGAATAAGAAATGAATAGAGGCAGACTTCCAGGTAAATTAATAGCTTGTCACTAGTTTACTTAAGATAAGACTACACCACATAGTGACAGTGACAGAACATCCAGCAAACAAAGGCTGGGACTTAAATACACGTAATCAAACACGGGTGCAAACAATAACACTGATTAGGAGGGCTTGGTGAATCTGCCTGACGTGCCCTGCTGGGTGGAACCCAGTGTTCCAGCCTTGTCTCCGTGACAATTATGGTAGTTATTGTATCTCTACGTTTCAGTGTATAGATCTATTGTTGTTGTTTTTTTGTTGCAAGAAATGGGCAGGATTGGGGGATGGAATAGTGTTAAACGCAATGTCTTGTTTTGGATTTCTAAAGTTCACCATAATAGCGTTGACCTTTATTTACCCATGTGAAGTCCCACTGAGACCAATGTCTTGTTTACACGGAAGCTCTGCAGCAAAACACACAATATCAATCTTCAAGTACGGTATTAAATACAAGAAAAACGAAAATACATCACATAAAGATATCAACAGCACACAACGCAAAAAAACCAAATATCAATTGTGAAGATTTCAGCTTTGTCTTCGCGGCAAGTTTCGCCCGCACCCCTCAACCGTTGGCACGGTGCCAAATCTTGCCCATCACTGGACTAAGATGTGGCTGCGAGGTCAGGGCAATTGCCACTGCCAGGGCTGACCGAGTCGTTCGACACTCTGTCATCACTCTTATCACACTTTGAGCCCTCTTTCACCGTATCTTGATTGGTCACTCCTCTGTGGGACACGGCTGCACCCCAGAGCAAAGGCTTTAGGCTTTATCAGTGATTCCTTATCGCCCTCAACTCTGCCTATCTCCCTCCCATGGCTCCTCTTCCCTCTCACTGCACTTGCCCTCTTTCGGGGGGCCTCTGCATCTCTCGGCTGTCGCTCCCTCCTGTCACTCTCCTTGCCTGCGACCGAAGGAGGGCCGAACTGTAGCCTAACGTGTGCATTCTTTTTGAACCGTTGGCTGTTTTTAGTTTTTGCTACCCTAATCTAGTTTTGTCATACAGTTATCCTTAGACTTTTTCAGATACTATGATCACTACAGACAATCAGTGGGAGACATCAAACTAAACACACACACACACACACACACACACACACACACACACACACACACACACACACACACACACACACACACACACACACACAATCACAGAAGCTACACTTTTTTCGTCAACGTTATTCTTGCCTTTATGATTTGTAATACACACCTATATATCTCAAAGTGCACTGGGGTAAGCTAATCCATTGCAAGAATATCGCTCCATTAGTCAGTTATTGTATCATTTACAAATGGAATTGAGTGGTCATTTTTATTGACATCTTTGAACTCTGACACACTGTATACTCATGCACTGTGTATGAGCACACCCAAAAATCTGCTGGTTGCCCTCGCTAGTTCCTTCATCTTCAGATTTCATAGCAGGCACACACCCTGTTTGGTCAATTTGACAGGGGTACATAGAGGAACTGGAGTTTCCTCTGCAAATATTGACCCCCCCAGCAAGTGGGTGAGGAGCAGTGTGCCAGACATTTGGATCAACCTGAGAGCCACCTGCATTGGTTAGACGTAAAGGAGACATTTCAAAACCAGCTCTTTGAAATGCACCTTACATTGAAACAACTTCCAGTCATGCAAGGACCTCCGCACACAATCCATTTAACTAACACACACGCACACACACACACACATTTGAACACTAACAGGCTTTTGTGTTTTTTTAAAATAGTCTTGCACAGTCATGGCGGCGCGGAGGGCTGCCTTCTATGTTTATTTCCCTGTACACTTGGCCTTTATTTGTATGATTCAAGGATAGACAGAGCGGGCGTCCCTCCTGCTAGTTCCCTGGCTGTCCACCTGAGGTGAGGAGTTGTTTGAGGAGGAACAAAGTGCAGCTCCAGTGGCCATGAACTCAAAGGTGCCAGTAATCATTGAGTCTCTCAAAGGCCCCCCGGCCCTGTCAGGGAGCCTGCCCTCGTATCTCTATCTCTCCTCTCCCCACCACACCACACCGGGTAATAGCTGCTGGGAGACCACCGCACACGCGCACCCCACTGGGTTCGGCCCTCGCAGTACCCTTCAGTGTGTGGGTGTGTGTGTGTGTGTGTGTGTCTTTGACAGAGAGAGAGAAAGAGAGAACTCCAAACCTGGCCTTTGCTGTTAGCCCCGCATCCATTCACACAAGGCCTTCTCGCCCCAGTGGGATGAGCTCCCTCAACGTTTTGTCTTCCGAAATGATTTGGAGCTCCACGGCGTCAGGATTCGGGTAAAAGTTGTTGTTTGCGGCTGTTGTTGTTCGACCACGAGTTATAGATCTGAAGACAACTCTCGTTTCATCCCTTATGTGTTCGCTTTATCTATCGGTTTTCTCAACAGAAATTACTTTTATTTTCCTAGTTCAAGTCTGTGTTTCAGATAATATTCAGGGAGACAGTGTTAAAGGGCTGGCATGGCCTGCCAGATGTCAGATTACTACAATGAAGTACATTGCCTCAGTGCCCGTGGCACAGAAAGACACTGGAAATATATGGCTGCATTGCGTAGCTATTTCCGCTAGCACACACTGTTGCATATAACATAGCCCCAGATCAAAGTTATCAACGCGTTCCAGTCTCAGCTAGGTCCAAATCCGATGGATGGCTCTTTGTCAGCGATGAAAATCCTCATCACCTTATGCATAAGTAATGCAGGTGAAGGCATTGTGCTGAAAGGCTGGTCCAGTTTATGGCACGACCCATTCCATTATTTCCAGAGGCGAGTCACAGCTTACACTGCCTTATGTTTGTTCCCTGTTGTCATTCTCAGCACATTTCATAATGGATGAACATATTCCCGCCGTACACAGGAAAGCCCTGATAATGAGAGTTATCGTTCCTTAGAATTTGCACCACTGATGATAATGGACCTCATTATGTTCCTGTCCCAGTAAGCTGTCACCCTGAACACATTTAAATTAGCCAGCCCCGAACAGATCCCAAACCAAGATTATTCTCATTCAAGCCACCATTTGGAGACACCATTTGATTCTTTAATACAGCGCTTTTCACTCCCACCCTGTTTATTTGACTGTCACAACATTATAAATCAAGACCAGCTCTCTATGCAGCGACGGGGGGAGAAAAGTCACCTAGACCCAGGCATGGCGAGCGGGGGTGACGGCTGCTGGCTCGCTGTCTCAAAACGGGGCAAGGTGGGGTCTTGGGCAAGGGACCCTTGGGGGCCACTGAGACTTTACTGGGGCCCCGCTCGCTCAACCTAATTAATGCCGTGGCATAATTAGGGTCACTGTTTCGGTTTGGTGTAAGGTTACGGTTATGAGAGGACAGCAGTTTTGTGCTTTGGCCAAAGGACTCGTGTCATGAGAAATGAGGGACACACTGTGTCAGGCTGTGGAAAGGTTATGTTGCTCATTACCATACCGCATGTCTTTTTGTAACATAGTCTCCCCCCCCACCCCCCGTCCACCCCCCCTCCTCTTCTGACGAGACACAGAATAGGGTTTTGTTCGGTTTTGCTCCCAGTTCTGTCGATTCCCAAGATGGCTGCCAGGCCGTGTTTACCGGTGTATTGACTAATGGAGGTGCTCCAGACGGGTCCCCTGGAAAGGTGTAATTTGTGGAACCTGGGAGAGCTGCGGCATCTGCATTAACACTTTTCCTCCACCGTCTCCTGGGGCTACGGAGTCGAGGACAGTGTCTTCACCCTTGACCTCCCCCCAGGAGACCGCAGAACAATCCGCCCCTCTGCTCCCCTATCCCCTGGCCAAAACACAGACACTGGAGCTGTCATGGACTCAGTGAGTAATGCCATTGTCGCCTGGACCCATCATCTTCGCCCGCACTTTTCCGGTCACAATGTTTACTTTTAGGGGCGTTTTGCTTCCAATCGCTCCAATGGAAGCTGACGCAACCTTGAGAGAATCCGCGTCTTTCTAGTCTGGAAAAATTGAAAAGTGTCTTTAAAAGTGTTTTTTGGAAAGTATCGTCTTTCATGTCAGTAATAGACAGGAGTGCTCCTGAATGCGGGTCTCTGGCCGGTCATTATAGAGTGCCAGATAGGCTTGAATGGCTTGAGCCTTGGGGAAGGGAAAATGGAGTTCTTCAGGTGAAAGGAAAGTGGCCCCCACAGGCAAGGTTACGAGGTTTGTCTTTGATGCCTCTGGCATGACACAGGAAGCCCACCTTGACTGGGTCATTTATTCAGCCACACTCTGAGTCACCTGGCACTGGGAGAGACTGAGGGACTCGGAACAATTACATTTAGCCTTCATGGGGCTATGACGCCACGGTGGCTAAAAGTCACCATAAATTTAACTTTGACGCCCCGTCTCTGTCTCAAAGCCTGACCTTAAATTAAGACACAACTACTTTAGTCGTACTGGAGTAATTGAAGAGAGAGCCTCTCTCTCGGATACAAATGGTCGTTGACTCTTTCTTGACACGTTCATTTTGTATTCGCTCCTCTTCCTTAAATAAACTCAAGTCAGATAGCAGTTTGTAGAGTGAAGTCCTGGCGTCGCCAAGCGGCGGCGAGCACGCCGTTCCTCCTCCGGTTGGGGATCAGCGCACTAACCTTCCACCTCAAAAGGGGGGGGGGGGGGGGGTGCGGCCCTCGCCCCTTAGCCTCTTCACCCTGGAAACAAACCGGCCCGACTTGACCTAGGACGTCGGAGCGTCTCTCGGCGAGGCGGACACCGGCCCGGAAGCTGCAGAGCGGCGAATCACAGCGCAGGAATAGGCTGTTAATTGGTCCAGTCTGGCTGGCCCTGTCAGAGGAGGCCTTTCATGGCCTTTTCATGCCTCTCTCCTGGGAGAACAGAGGAGGAGACTGGCTGCCTGTAATGAGGCACCGTACCTGGCTGCAGTGGGGGGATTCAGGGGGTCACTTGTGGGCAATTAGGGAGAAATAATGAGAGCTTTCTCTTTCTCTCTTTCTCCGGCTTCTTTTCTCCCGGCTCATGCGACGCGTCTTCCTGGGAAGACAGGGGGGTTTACCGGGCAACTTTTGGGGGGTCCCGAGAGAGCCGGCTCGAAGCTGACTGATAGTGGCACTGCAGGAAGAGATCTAAAATGGCTCATCACTTGGAATCCGGGATCTATGTATGCTACAAGCACAAGCCTCAGCACTCCACTCACACCCAGCCAGCCTTGGCAGTGCAGTGAAGACTTTCAGCATACACGCATGTGACGCCAGCCATCCTCAATCGTTGCCCCAAAGTGAGGGCTTGAATGCCTGAGCACACATTTCAATTCAGAGCTTCCACAACAGAGTGGGTGCGAAAAGCGCCCCAAGGCTAAGACGAGCGGTCGAAGCGCGTCCATAGTGTCCTCCACTCCACAGGGCTGGGGCCTCCACTCCACAGGGCTGGGGCCTCCACAAGGCTGGGACCTCCACTCAACAGGGCAGGGGCTTCCACTCCACAGGGCTGGGGCCTCCACTCCACAGGGCTGGGCCTCCACTCCACAGGGCTGGGGCCTCCAGAAGGCTGGGACCTCCACTCAACAGGGCAGGGGCCTCCATTCCACAGGGCTGGGGCCTCCATTCTACAAGGCCCAAGGCCTCCACTCCACAAAGCTGGGGCCTATACTCTACAGGGTTGGGGCCTCTACTCCACAGGGTCGGGACCTCTACTCCACAAGGCCCAGGGCCTCCACTCCACAAAGCTTGGGCCTATACTCTACAGGGTTGGGACCTCCACTCCACAGGGTCGGGACCTCTACTCCACAAGGCCCAGGGCCTCCACTCCACAAAGCTGGGGCCTATACTCTACAGGGTTGGGACCTCCACTCCACAGGGTTGGGACCTCTACTCCACAAGGCCCAGGGCCTCCACTCCACAAAGCTGGGGCCTCTACTCCACAGGTTTGGGACCTCTACTCCACAGGGTCGGGGCCTCCACTTCACAGCCCAGGGCCTCAACTACCCCTTGGGACCCATGTTTCTTATGCAGCCTGCGTGAGCTCCTTCTCCACTCTGTCCGTCTGGAGACAGATTTCCACTCCGCTGACAGAGATTGATGTGCCGCCTGTCCCCCGGCTGTAATAGCACTCAATATCCACTGCACTTAATATCCAAAATGGCAGCGAATCAAAATCACCTTCACTCTAACACACTGGGGTGAGGCACCTCCACTAGACTGTGCACCTTATTTACATGCAGGGAGCCAATTCGTAGTTTTTTTTCTTCTTCTTTTTTTAGGGGTGGAGAGGTGATTAAACATTTACATGCAAGTAAGGTCGTGCGCCTGTGTGAAATTGTCCACACATTCAGAAGAGGAATGACTTAGTGTGCGGGATGAAAAAGAACCCAGCGATATCTGAATGGTGACTGCCAGGAACGTTCTACACCGGAGACGCGGGCCGAAAGAAATGGATTAATAAACAAATTGAAATTGTACGCAGCGCCGAGTAGAAAAGAGCGCTACTTTAGGATGACATTTCTCATGCATTGTAATTAGAAGGAACACAGCCACATTTGAGGGAAGGCGTGCAAATCATCCCTGCTTGCTGCTCGCCAGTTTAATGGAGCGGCCAAACCCGGGGAATGACGATAGAAAGATTGAATTTCCCTCCCTGCCCTTGCAGTTCAAATAGTCTGTGCTCCATCAAACTCTGTCAGTCCCCCCAAAAACGGAACCTCATCAGCAGGCTGGATGCTCTGCATGGCACTGATGATTATCACTGATCCCTCCTTTTTTCCCTCTCCACACCAGTCCAGCCTGGGAACGTCCCCCCCCCACCCCCCCGCCCCCCCCACACCTCGTTCTCTCTCACGCAGGGACTCCGAGGCCGGACTGTCCTTGTGTCCCCGAGCCTTTCCGAGGCCTCTCCCCCCTTCCCGTCGGCCGCGTCGGATATCGGGAGTTTCGAAGACATTCCACGAAGTGACCGCCGAGGTCACGTTTCTCACGTCCCGCTGATCGTTACAGCGAGCGGTGGCGCCGCTGCCGCGCCCCGCGATACGGAGCTAGGCCCTGTGAGGGAGCCGGCCGTCATGCCCTGGAGGAACGGCCATAAACACTATGGTGCTGATGAAAATCCCTCCCCAGTATAAAGAAAAAAGAAAAAAAGAAAAAAGACAAATACAAAAAAAGAAAAACTACAACAACAAAGATCCATCTGTGGGCATCTAGGAACAGAATGTCTGCGCGGCAGTAAAAGAAATGAGCGGGCGTGTTACGAGATGGCCCGGGGAGTCTGTTAAGACTGATAGAAAATGTAGAGTGCTATAGTCATAGATGTAATGCAGAATGATTGTCTGTCTCCACTGTTTATTTGCCAGTGCAAGGGCTCTAATGGAGACAAATGTTCGTCTGCGCCCGCGAGCCGGCCGCTTTTGGCAATCTCGCTCCTGGGTTCGCGACGGATGTGGGTCCCAGACAGCCAGACAGCCAGCCAGCCAGCCAGCCACACAGAGAGGCCTGCGCGCGAGGCCAGGGGGAAAGGTCCTTGGGTGACTAACCTGGGTTTTATGCCTTAATGACTCCTTGTTACTCTCACAGCCATTTCCCAATTGCCCCGGGCACTTCCACCCTCTGCGTCCATTAGGGCCAGGGAACATGGATCAATATGTGATGCAATTTCCCTGGGGGACTGAGAGAGGCTCCTTTAGCACGGTTGGGACCTCTCTCGTTCTCCCTCTCTCCTCTCGCCAGCCCCCACCCATCCTCTCCCTTCCTGTCTCTCCACTCCCTCCCTTCATCTCATTCCCCCCTCTCATTCCCTCCCTCCCTCCCCCATGCTCCCACCCATCATATTGTCTAGCGTACTGTATTTCAGGTAGGTGTCGCGAAAAGGCGAGGACATTTTGTTCAATCAACAACCTAATTGAAAAGATTTCGAATGCATAATGGAGGGCTGTTTATGACAGGTGCGCTAACGCAGGCCTGTCAGCAAGATGGGTTCCTCCTGGAAGCAGCAGAATGAGTCATCCTCGAGGCAGCCCCCTTCCTATAGCCAGGCGATCAGCGTGGTCACAGCATGAGCTGCCTTCCGAGGCGTGTTACCCAGTAAACAACAACCAGACACTGTTTCGCTAGCGTTAGCTTTCGTAAAAGGTCAGCATCCTTTTTTTTTGCTAGCCAAGGAAAGAAGTGTTTACTTAAGTTATTGACACCAAAAGGACAACCAACCCATGAAGTTAGAAAACCTCTATGAACAATCTGACACGGTATA
>CM030183.1:16233114-16305614 GCA_017639675.1 Aplochiton taeniatus
CACCTTTTTGTCAGTGAGTCCAGTGTGTGTATGTGAGAGAAGAAAGAGATGTGTGTTTCTCTGTGTGTGTGTGTGTGTGTGTGTTTGTTGGCATGTGCGTCGCATTCATCTTTGTGCTAAATATATCCCCCTAGCCGCATTGATGAGATAAAGCGCTTTAAAGTATTAAATGTTGCCAGGTAACAAGCCTTTTTAGCGCCGACATGAGCGTGGCCACTAGCTGGTCTGGGCGCAGTGACGCTAAGTGTTCCAGGCAGCCCCCATGCAGGGGAGCTGGACACCACCAAGCCCTCGGTCAGACAGGTGGGGGGGCCAGACACAAGCGCTGCCGTGTCCTCCCTGAACTCGGTCAACAGGATTCCTAGCCTAACAAACGTGCCGTCCCGCCACCTCAGTAACTCAACCCCCCCCCACACACACACACACACACACACACACTTCCACCAGAACCAACTCTCATTAACCGAACGGGATTCGGTTAATTCTATTAACGGGAAATTGCTATCGGTACTCCCCAGAGACAAAACAATGTTGGCCGTGTGTGTGTGTGTGTGTGCGTGCGTGTGTGTGTGTCTCTTTCGTGTGTGTTGATGCGTTAACACCTGTATGCGTCCTCCGTGTGTGTATGGACCGGCTGGAAACCAGGGGGAGTGCTCTTTGTCCGCCTTCAAACACCAGCAACCTGAAAAACCAACCTCATGAATATGAAAACAAAGCAAGCGACAAGCTCTGTGTGTGTCTCACTGTGTGTGTATGTGTGTGTGTGTGTGTGTGTGTGTGTCTGTGTGTGTGAGTGTGCGTCTGTGTAGGTTGGCAGCGTGCAGGCTCTTTTGTGTGCCGGCTGTGTTCTTGCCGCGGGCCAGAGGAGGCCCGGGTGGTGACACGGTGGTGGTGGTGGTAACTGGGGGCCCCCCGAGAGCCGCCCGTGCCGAGGTGAATGCCAAGGAGCCTCGGAGCCACTCCATCAAGCAGGACCCCCCCCCCTCCTCCCCCCTACCCCCCCGGGGGGAGCACCAGCCAATGAATTACAGATTAGATCATTGTTACAGGATCATAACACTGATCTAATTGCCAATTTCTCTTTTTAATTGAATTTGGTGGAGTGAAGAGGACGGAGAATGGGATTCCCGGGACTTTGTGTGGGACGAGGGGACAGATTGGAGCTAGTCTGGTGTGCGGACCGAGCCCCCGAGTTTAATGAGGAACTAAAAAAAGAAACAAGGGGGAAAAAAGAGGATGGAAAAGCTGGTGGTGTCAAAAGCATTGTCGGCTTCCCTCGTCCGGAAGGCCGCGGAACATCCCGGGCGCCCGCTCGCCGGAAGCGCTCCCCTACGCCGCCCTCGCCGCGCGGCCTGGCGCGCTTTTTGAAAACGCCGCGGCATCGCCCGGAGACCACCCCACCGCCTTGAACGCGTCTCTTGGCGCTGTTCCTCCGCGGCGATGGACGCCGCCTCACGCCGCGCCCGTCGGGCCGCGCGGCCTCGACTTTCCGCCGCCCCGTGTCCACGGCGGGGCTGTGACCGCTCCCCGCCCGCCTCGTCTGGGATCCCTTTCGGGCTCGGACCCCGCCGCTAATGGCCTTAATAGGACCTCTGGGGCGCCGCGCGGCGAGCTGGGATGTGCTAATTGCCGTTTGCCTCGGCCTGTCTCCATGGCCCCGGCGCCCCCAGCCCTGCACAGCCGGCCCGGCCGCAAATGAGCGTGCCACTGTTTGCCCATTACAGCCCCAGCTCAATCAGATGAGATGAGTTAGCCCCCCACAGCCCTCCCCGAAGCTCGGCTTGAGAGCTGACAACCCACATACATCTGCCGAGGCTATGGGAATTGGGACGGGGGACGGGGGTGGGCAAGCGGGGAGAGTGTGTGTGTGTGTGTGTGCGGGTGTGTGATTGGGGGGGGGGGGGGTAGTTCTCTTCCCGTTGTTGTGCTCTACCTGTCATTGAGGAGAAGCCCAGGCTTGAGGCTGTCATCGGGCCCCACCGAATCTGTCTCCCTCACTCTATCATGGCCCCCCCCCCCCTCCCTTTCTCTATCGCTCCTTATTTATCTTCCCCCGGCTCCCTCTCCCTCCCTCCCTCCCTCCCTCCCTCTCCCTCTCTCTCTCTCGCAGCGTGCCTGTGATGGTGATGCAGAGTGTGAGCAGGAGTCAGTCAGCGTGCTTACTTTTCCAGTGTGTGTGCTGCTCGGAATCGGTGGCGGCAGACTCTCTCCCTCCACGACCGGCTCCTCCGCGGGAATAGCGCCGTTTGCCCGCTGTCCCTCTCTCCTCTGGCTCGCCGCTGAGACTAGCGCTCACCCTCTCGGACGGACAGGCCAATCGCCGGCCACCTCTCTATTCCTCTCCCCCACCATTCTCTCACTCGCTCGCTCGCACTCTCTCTCTCTCTCTCTTTCTCCCTCCCTCGTGCTCTCTCTCTCTCTCTCTCTCTCCCTCTCTCTCTCTCTTTCTCCCTGGCATTCATTCCTTTGCTTTCTAGCGTTGTCCGCAGCCAAGCCGGCGTCCCCTCCTCCTTCTCGGTGCCGTCGGTAGGCTGAAGAGGAAGACCCCCTCCTTGCCCAGCCCGGGGACGCGAAGCTGAGAGGATGACACTCTGACACGCCGCACCACCACAAGGAGACCACAGCACCACCGTGAGTACAGCGCTGCTTTTCACCTCTCCTCTCCGCCGTCTGTTACGCACGCCGCCTCTCACACTCTGTCACACACACACGGACGCACACACACAAACACACAAACACATGCAAACAGTCCCACGGGAGGGCAGATCATGTTATGCAGCTGGTGTACTGTACACACACACACACACACACAAGAGCACACACACAGTAGTGTTGTGTACAGTATGCATACAAATGTTAACACATAGACCTTTTTTGACTACGATCCTTATCCGAAAATGTGGTGTGACTTCTATCTCTCTCCGGCAGACCTCTGGTCTTTCGTTAAAGTTGGAAATGCGTCTCCGAGTTTGTGGACGGTGTCGATGTTTTGCCTCTGCTAATGCCTTCCTAATGCACAGTATCCATTACAGTACTTGTCTTTGTTTTGTTTTTTAAATCTACTGCACGCACTGCACTTACAGTGTTTCCTCCCACTCTCTAGTCCCTGGACTGTGTGGTGTTAGCTACGTATCGCGTCCGTGGCTGTCTAATGTATCCGCCGCCTCTCTTTGGGTGTAAATGACATAAAAAACTCACCAGCTTGTGTGCAAGGTCAGTGGATATTGTTCTACACGCTCCCCCCATGTGTTCAAAGGATTGTTTTCTGCCCTTGCGTGGGGGCTGTGTTTTATTGCCAATAAAGGCATGCTGGAAAAACCATATCGGAAAAGCCCCCCCCCCCCCCCTCTTATCTCCCATCTTAAACATATAAGCTGGTCTAAGCCAACAGATGCCTGGGGCTACGGGGGGGGGGGGGGGGGGGGGGGGGGCTGTACTTTCTTCTGAGGGCTGCGGCATCTCAAGCAATCCCCTTGCTTATTGTTTAGTGCGCAGGCAGAGGGATGCGGGACGCCCGTGCACAGATCTGCTCGGAGATGCCGGCCGTGCCGTTTTTTTTTTGATTAGGCTCCCCGGTTCATCTCTTGGCTGAGGCGGCGATTTCCTATTTCCTTCTCCCATTTCGGAGCGCGAATATGATGGCAGCTCACTCACACGGGGGTGGGGGGGAAGTGCAGACAGTGGATCTGTGCTGAGGACACAGATTGCATTTCCCCTGGAGAATGCTACCCCCCCCCCAGCTCCCTGGCCGTATTAAAGGCACTAGAAGGGGATGCTCTGCACTTGCCGTCAGCCGCTGGAGGTAATGCGGGAGGGAGACCAGACGTGGTGTTTACCGCCACGCTCTCATTTAAAGAGCTCCCATTGGCCCTAATGTCACAGTCGGCTCACGCTGGCTCGCAATACCGTTTACATTACGTGTGGTTAGGCTAGGCCCGCATTTGGTGCTTCGACTCAATTGGAGAACCGAGCCTCTGAATAGAGGAGGGGAGCATTAGGTTTGCCGCTGTTATATCAGAGTAACAAGGTGTCCTTATGACAACTGGACCTGAAATGGCGGTGTTTGCCGACTTGCGGCGCGGCTGTGGAGTGCGACGTGTTCACCGTCTTACGTGGTGAAGCCACTGACACAGCGTGGAGATTGTCCTCCTCAAACCTGGATGGCTTCCGCAAGGGGGCCACGTCACGCTGTTCTGCAGGGGGCCACCGACAAATACTTCCCCAGTGGCAGCGATGCTCCTTCCGCGTCGCACTGTAAATATAATAATAATAATAATGAATCATTCATTTTATTTAGATAGCGCTTTTCTTACACCCAAAGACGCTTCACAACAAGAGAACAGGCAAATAAAACAGAAATACAAGACAAACGGATGACAGGAGAACAGGTCGAGACAAGACAGCAATACAAACTACAGTAAAATTTGACAGAAATGTTGTAGAGGTAAGGGGCGTTTGAGTTAATTTGAGTAGGCTAGGGTGAAAAGGTAGGTTTTAAGATGGCTTTTGAAGATAGGACGTGAGTTTGAATCCCGAATGAAAGGAGGAAGAGAGTTCCAGAGTTTAGGTGCTGCCCTAGAAAAGGCACCTGAAGAATATGCGTTGTGTCGTGGCCTGGGGGGTCCGTGAGACTGTTTGGTTCGTGGTGAATCCGATGCTGGCTGGAGGCCCATCCATAGATCCAACACTCAACAGAGACACAAGGCTCTGAGGTAACAGCGTGTCAACAGAAGTGGATCAGAGGACACTACTAGTTTTCTTGTTGTTATTATGATGATGATGATGGTGATTGTTGGTGAAGCCCTGAAAAGCACTAATGTTAAGTTACATAATAGAGACATACACTTTTTCAGGGACTTCTGTATTTCCCTCAGTCTTATTGTTTGGGCACGCTGTTCACAAAGACCCACCATTTTTGACTGGCCTACATACAGCAACACTGCTTTAATGGGTGCTCAACCAGTTAACTAGACCATCTTCAAAGGTAGCCAGTGATATTCAAATGTGACACACAAAAATAATACTCCCCAGAAAAGTAATTCAAGCTTTCCCAATTAATTTAACTTTCATTTTGGAAATGCCTGTAGCGTTCATGCAAAATGCCTTCCATTTTTACACAGGAAGTTGGTTGTGTTCCCCGGCGTTCAAAGGCCTTTCTCCATTTCTTCCTCTGCCTCATTATTTTTATAGTTTAATGTTTATGGAAAGTAAATTGCCTTTTGTGCCGGGAAACATGTTTAGTTGCATACATCTCCATTCTTATAAGGAGCCGGTGCCTCCCAAAGAGAATTCCATTATGTATTCCTCAAGCCCAGAGCCAGCACTCTCATAACCTGAGCAGTTATTAAAGCACTTCTGGAGGCAGGTTAAGTTACTGCCACTCCATGTTTATTATTATCTGCTCCAGCATCTGCAGCTATCGATTAGATGGCAGGTAACCAGCACCGATCGTCAATACTGAATACGTACAAGACATGGTTTTTGTCCTTTCCCCGTAGGCTGAATTACACTATGCATGAGACATCCCTGGAGCATATCAGACAATCGCAAGGTCAAACGAGCTATGTCAGCTTGAGATCATTTGGCTGAAGTATTCAACCACGGCTGCATGCATAGGGGGAAGTCATATTCCCAGTGTAGATTACTATTGCATGGGTAAGATTTTTATTTTTCTCTTTTTTTTTTTTAACATTCCAATGTGCTGATTAAATTATTACTGCTAGACGTGCTGGCTCAGCTCCTCCTGGGTGTATATCCATTTATTTTCAGAAAATATCAAGCTGACTTCTGGGTGTTTAATATCCATATACCGGTAATTGCAATACTTGAATTAATAAGCACTGAAATGTAAGATTATGCTGGTTTCGTATCATCTGACTCTTGTGTGCTTTAAATCAGGGCAGAGCTTTTGAGATTTTTTTTCCCCCCTGTCAAATTCACTGTGATCTTTACAAAAAAAAAAAGCTTTAAGATTGAATGCCAGTTTGTGTCGTTTTTGAATTCGGTGCTGTTCCACACGGTTTCTTTTCTCTGTGCCTTTGCTTTTTTATATTTGTCACAAGCCGTGTGCTGGTTTAATTCAGCACGCAGCTAGTGAATCTGGGGGTAAAGGAAATGCTACGCTGCATATATGTTTTTAATGTCAAGCTTCACTGTATGCCAAGACCAAGGTGTCATTGTTGAAGAAAATATGTTCATTCCAAAAGAGTTGCAATCTGCATGAGACCTGGCGAGGGGGTTTCTCTTTAGAGCCTGGGTGACAAGAGATGGTAATTAAAAAAAGGCAAAGCGCCGCAGAGCAAAAAGGCCATTCCCACGCTACTTCATTTGGAGGTGATGCACATCAGACGGGTACACGGTGAGCTCCATCTCGCCCAAACAACGTTTATTTTGTATGTCTTGTCACGGACAGGGACCCAACTTCTTCCCTGTCCGTGTTGTAAACGGCTTCCACAACTCCTCCGTTGACTTAGCCCATTTCGTTAGGAGCGTTTATAGGGCTTTGCGTGGGGTTTTTGTGAGCCACACCACCCGGTAGACATTTAATCAGTCCGTCTCCCGGTGTTAACCTTCATACCTCGGCTTCCCCTTTCCGTGTCACTCTCACCAGGGTCACACAAAGTAGCATCAAATATTTATGATATTAATAACTGCCTTTAGGAAAGACACGGAAATAAATCTGCCCCGGCAAGCACGCGATTAAGCGGTCCATTCCCGCTGATAAACCGGTGAAGGGCGACTGTCGAGGAAGAGCCGTGGACACAGGCAGCGCCAGGCAACATGGAGATAGCGCCACAGAAACAAAAGCAGCCCTGGCCTCCGTTTTCACCCCGCTCACTGTAGACAAGGGAGAGACTCGTTTTTTACCAGCAGGTCGTTCTGATGGGGGATTTGTCTTTTGTCTGTGCGTGCGCGCGCGCCTGCTCACGCGGGCACGGCGCCGGGGCGCAATTGGCCCGCCGAGAATTAGTGTGTGTCTGAGAGAAATTGTTGTAGTGGATGGCTTGAGCATCTCTGGTCCCCGGGGGGTCTCCTGCATTGACAGACTCCAAAACACACACACAAAGACAGAGAGAGAGAGAGAGAGAGAGAGAGAGAGAGAGAGAGAGGGAGAGAGAGAGATGCAGAGAAAGAGAGAGAGAGAGAAAGCTGTTTAGCATTGAAGCCGATTGAGGCAGGGCCCAACATTAATTATCTGTTTTTCCGCCGAGGTCTGGTGACAGTGATTAGAGGGAGGGGGTTTCTGGAGAGTGGCGCACACACGGCCTAATGAGGAAAGCTCCCCTCACTACAGAGCGCTCCAGGCGCTTGATCCGCTCTGTGGGCGTGCATGTCTATGTTTGTGTCTGCGACTGTGTGTGTGTGTGTGTGTGTGTGTGTGTGACTGCTGCGCCTCCAGGCTGTGGCTGAGAGATAGACACACTTAGTATGAGTGGGAAGAGAGGGTTGAGGATAGCTAAGGGGTTTGTGTGTTGGGGTGGGGGGTGTCGTTGACAGAGACGGAGGGGCGAACTCAACTCCTATTAGCTGGTATAGGAGCCCGAGATCCAGCGCAAGGCCTTTTACATAATCAATGTTTAATTGTGTCCTATTGTGATGATTAATATTGGTTTATTGGTCTGCTTCACTTTGGCTTTGCACTGGGGGAAGCAGCAGCTTGAACAGCAGGAAATACTCTCAGTCTATGACTCGGCCACATGACCACATCGACCAATCAATATGCCGGGGCGTCTGTTTGGGAAAGGGAGCGAGAGGCTTTCCTCGGGAGAGAATTATAAATGGCTGTGTCCAAACTTTCACAGCACCATGCCAGAAAGGCAGTGCTATGCTGCAGTTATTGCAAATATAGAAAATCGGCTGTTGATCTTCAATCATCGTTGACGAAAATAATAATGTTATTTCAGTTTAGCCAGAATAGCGAATACAACTTTATATGTGTATGTCAGCCCATAAACATAGATTATAATACAATCTCAAATAATATGTCACAGGATGTTTGGGCCTAATGCATAGTTCTATCAGCTGGAGATTTGGCTGAGTTTAAACAGAACCCAATGTGAAGACATTTCCAGCAGCAGTAGATTGCATGGTTGGAAATAGTAGTTTCCATCTAACGTGCTGGTCCAGCACATCAGCTCCCTGCAGTATCATCAACGGAATCACATTTTGTGCAAATGCCAATGTCGATGTGCACCTAACTGATAGATGCTGTGTGCACCAGGGTTGGCTTTAGGCAAAGGCCGGCACGTCATTTTCCACACCATTTTGTCCAAAAGTCCATTACGGGGGGGGGGGGGGGCTGTGCAGCCCCCGGTCGTCTCTGAATTGCACCACGCATTTAGTCTGCCCGCTGCCATCGCAAGTCATGGGGCCGCTTACCATGAGCGTAATGGTATTTCAGCCTCAGTATTAGTTCAGCACTGTTCTCCACAGCGCTTTCTGCTCAATTAAAAAAAGAGTCCATATTTAAATACGGGGGGGGGGGGGGGGGGGGGCAAATTGGTGTGCGCGCTGGCCGAATCCGTGTGCATTCAGATATCCCTCCGAATGGTGAAATGATGAAGTTTGAAATGGAGTTTTGAGGCGGCGCTGGACGCTCCACGCCTTACGAGTTAGAAGAAGGGTGAACCATTCATTTGTGGCTGTGCGAGAGAAAAAAAATCTCTCCAACATTATTGATGTAGATTAACCTTTAAAAAGGTAAGTAAGTGAAATGTGAAATAATTCATCAAGAGGCAGCCATGTAGGAAATGTGATTTCTTTTTTTTTTTCTCTTTCTCACGGAGAGACCTGGTAGACCATTAGCCCAAACAGAGGGGCAGAGCCCCACCTTCTCTGCTCGCCTCAAAGTATGAACAGCACATTTCCACCTAAATTGCTCGGCAGAGCAGAGGAAATACATTTCAACGGGTGTCAGGCCTGTGCGCCGGAGGTTTAAAACTTACGTCGAATTCCCTCTCAGGCCACTTCAGCTTTATTTAGCGGGAGCTGTCATTTCCCATAAATCCCGGGGTGAAGGCGTCCGTCAGGGCTGCCATCTCTCCTGTGTGGAGAACCTGTAACAGAGGGGGGGGGGTGACGGTGCGGCCAGGACAGTCCCGGCACACATGTAGGTGCAGGCACGCGTGCAAAAATCGAAGTGCACACACTTACAGACAGAGGCACTCGCCTGCATACACAGACACATAAACAGACGCACACTGCTACTTGACCAGCAGAAGGTGACTTCACTTAACCGCTTCTTGTTTGGCCCCACAATAAATCGGTCGGTCTCAAGCTTTGGACTGGTTTCTCATGTCATCATCATGGGTACGAGGACATCAACACAACCTATTCTATTAAAAAGGTTGCAATGTGATATTTGTCTGGCACCGATGATAGGAATGCTTTGAAAGGTTGGTTGCAGCTGCTTAGTTCAAGTATGTTTTTTTTATTCTTACAGGTTCCTGGTCAACTCACGATAGCCATTTTTTTTCTTGTATTTTTTTACTCACTTTGTTGCCCAGATCACCATATTTTTGTATTTTGTCTGCACTTGTTAAACTGCCCTTGTCAGCATTGACACTTTAATAAATGTCCACGGCTAAAAGTTTTACTGACACAAGGTCATGGTATCTGTCACTTGTCATTTGACACAAAATAATTGTTTTATTATAATATTTATAAATGCCGCATCAAAAACATTTGCGAGGTGGAAAAAAATGTGGAAAAGTCTTTTTTTTTATCTCATTCAGCTGTCAGCATACATGCTCCATCATCTGCGCTCCAGGAAATTAGAAAGGAGAAACGTTTGACAGCACAATTTCACAAAACACCGCCACGCCATCATTTCATTTTCTCCCGGCCATTTTTCCATTTATTTATTTCATTATTGTCTTTTGAAAACAAACAGAGCGATAACAGTGGTTCCTTTTTGGGTCATTTATCCTTGTTGCTCTGTCACGCTTTACTCTCACCTTCTGAAGCCTCACCCCCTGCTTGCATACTGCAAGCAATTGGCAGTCCTTTCTTTGTCCTTTAGAATGTGGTGAGACAATTGCCTTGACTAGATAAAACTAACCGATTAGCCTTTGAGCGGCGATGCTATCGCGCCATCAAAAGAAGAGGATTATACGTGGGATAGGACAGAGTTGAAAAGAAGGCCAGGGATCAGCTCCATCTTGTAGCCTGGCTGCTTGATCCTGCCTGCTGTAGGATCACATTGCCTCCTCCAACTCTGCCGCCATCAAACACATGCCTCCAGTTCCTTACCGCCAGTCAAAGGCATGGGAGGGAACACCTAACCTTCCACCAGAGGACGACGGGCTTTGCCCTTGCGGTCCTCAGCCCCGGGACGCTCCAGAGAGTCTTGCGTGACCATGGCAGCGAGGGGTCGTCGGTCGTCATGCAGACGCCGTGGTTGTACATCACCGATGTCAGCCGCTGACGGCTGCTTATCTCCCAGGTATCGATTCAAGAAACACCGCGTGGGGGGGGGGGGGGGGACGGACGGACGGCCGGACCAAAGCGGCGCGGCCAATCAATTGGGGGCATTTCATTCCCCTTGAACATCTGCCTTTTGATCCTCGCCACTGATTGGTGGGGCTCGCTCTGGCGGCGCGTGGGGACGTTCCATTGTGTGTTTGGTGTTCGTGCAGAAAAAAAGAACGCGTGGGCGGAGAGCGACGAACACTTTGGTGCTAGCAGCCTGCTGCGCTTCTCGCTGATGCATGCACCATATGTGCGAGGATCCCTTTGTGGCCCTGTTCTCTGCCATGGTTTCGCTTGCTCGGAGGTTCAAAATGAGTGCGTTCTAATGTCTCGGTAATTCCATTAGGTACATATGAAGACCAAAAGCTATGAAAAATTAGATGGCGCCTCAGAGCGATACACATGTCATCTTTCTATGAAGGAGATTGCTTGTTGGTTGAGAAACTCTGTGCTCCCTGACTTATTGCGATGGAAAATTCTCCCAGGCAACACTGAAGTTATTGAACTCCATCCCTTTTGCTCCATTTCTCTTTATTACCATTCTGTTCTTTCAAACTCCTTCGTTTGAAAGCAGCTTTTGTATTTCATGGCATGTTTTAGGAAGTTATATAACAAGGCCATTTTTGGCACATTATTATACTTGTCTATCCTCCCTAGATTTAAGTGGTTAGAGCTCCTGCAAATAATCTAGTTCATGCGGTAAACATTTTCCGTTCAAAGCAATTCCTTTCGCTATCTACGTTCCAAAAATATTCCAATGTTTACATCACAAATGGGCCAAGGATCTAATCGGTGGTTGGCAGTTAAAGGAAATGGAGCCCTTTTAACAAATCACTTCCAGATGGAAAATGAACAAAGACTGTTATGCCCGCCTATTTGTGGTTCCGCTGCTTCTGCAGAGTTCACTGTTCGCATAATATCTTCCTCATAGGTCTCCTTAACCTTTGCAGAAGGCTTATTGACTCTCGCTAACCTTGCGGATAGCTGGTGGAGGACAGGCGATGATGAGCGCGCTCAGTGCAGAGAGAAAGGCCCACATGGAGCGCTCCGTCCGCCCCCACCCCCGCCCCCGCCGCGCTCTACCTCTACCAACGCTCAGCGTGACCTTTGCCTTCTGATCTCTGTTACCATGGAGAAGCCCACAATCCACTGAGCGCCAGCACGGATTACGTGCGTTACTGTGCCGCCATGTGCCTTTGATATACTCCCGGTTACCGAACGGACTCGGAGGCTGGGGGTGGGGAGCAAAGAAGCCTCAATGAATTTGGACGATCGATCGCTGAATGCAAACGAGCTAGTGATTTAATCAGGCCCTGACTATCGGGCCTAACAAAAAAAAAGAGGCTGTGATGGAATCCCAGTTTGCTGTTCGTTCGCACAGTCATTTTGAAGGAGGCGTCTTTTCCTTTCACCGGGAAGTAAACATCTCGGTATAACGATGGGATGCGGTCATCGGGGAGTCCATTTGTGGTGGAATCTCAGATGAAAGTCAAGCCCTGCATTTCCCAAGCAGTCGGAAGGCATTTGCGAAGACGTTAGGCAAAATCCAAGGTGATCTTCTGTTCAGTGTATCAAACCGTGGTGTTGATGACATACCTCAGACCCATTCGCTGGGGATGGACCACAGTGACACACCGATTTAAACCGTATTGAGAGCGAGGCGGTGCAGGGGGGGATGTTGGGGGGGAGTGGGTGTTGGGTCAAGACAAGACCGGGCTGTCGAGACACAGGGATCCATCGCTCACGCCTCACTGTAGTAGTGAAAGGGCACCCGGGCTCTTAAACAAGCTATTAGCATTTAGATTTGAGACGCTCCCTCCACAGAGGAACCGTGGGGGGGGGGGCGGGGGGGGGGGGGGGGGAGCGGGAGTGGGGTTGCCTCACACCCCAGACTAGTGTACCGCGAGTGGGCCCAAGTGGCAGCTCCATAGCCCTGATCAATCTCTCGATACGCCTCGATTGCTTCGGATGACCTCCTCGTGGCCCGGTCGGCCATAGTGATGCCGCTCCGATCGATGGCAGATGGTATCGTGGCGCATCGACGACAAAGTGCTTTTAATGGAGGTCAGGCCATGGATTATCCAATTTCTTTTAATTTATAAAACGCAGTCGGACAAAATTCTAATCAAGCTACATTGGTATCAGATAACCCGGCCTCTCTCCTTCTCAATCTATCTTCCTTCAGGCTCGATTTTTCCTTTTCTTGCTCTCCCTCTTCTCTCTCTCTCCCTCCTTTTCTCTCTCTCTCTCCCCCTCCCCCGCCCTGTTCGTTTGTATTCACCCGGGTTTTCCCAATGTACGCGCCTGGCTCCACACGCTCTGAATGTACCGCACATTTCCCGTTATGGTAGATGAGCTTATTTGCATTGTTCTGCCGTGATATGTGAAACCCCCAGCTCCACGCAGATCCTCCCGTTGCCTCATGCCCGGGATTACGTCATCCCTCTCCCAAGGCGGCTCTCACTCCCAGCAACGCCCTTCCGCATGTTTCACCTCATTAACCAATGATTGAGAAGATGACAAACATGACATGTGCTATTTATTATCTTTATTAATTCACTCTCCTCTGAGGGAGACAGGTAGGGCAACGCCGCTGACTAGAAGTCCTTCCTCGAGATGTTTTCTCCCCCCCCCCCCCCCCCCCCCCCCCCCCCCCCCCCCCCCCCCCCCCCCCCCCCCCCCCCCCCCCCCCCCCCCCCCCCCTTTGGAAGCGGTGTCGTTTCCCCGAATTAGTGTTAAAGGCCTTTTCCATCTCTCCTTCCATTTCAGCTAAATTTGTCTCAGCCACAGTAATATGCACCGAGGGGATCTCTCCCCGTGAGGGGAAAGGCAATTGGAAAGGGACGTGGCTGTCCGTCCTGATTGTGTGCCGATGAACCTGTCCGCCCTTGTGCCTAGCGCGTGAGCGAGGCCGTGCGATGCCCATCGTGTGGGGAGACTTTGAATGGTGGGGAGAAGGGGCCAGGTCCGCGGGTCAGTATCTGTGCAGAAGGCATCGCGCTCGCTGAGCTGTGACCAATCCTATCGGCAGCGGAGATCACAGGCTGTTGCGAATGGATTATGCTTCCTTTTCAGACAGAAGGGAAATTGGCAAGAATCTTTCTTTGTGTTATTGTTGTCTTGAATAGGGAATAGGTCACAGCTATTACGGAATATCCCCGTCAAGGGCGCTGACAAAGGACTGGTGTTCGCGTGCTTTGGAATGGTCCGTGCGTCTCCGAAAGGCACAGCGACACGTAAGGCAGAGGTGGGGGGGGGGGGGGGGGGGGGGTGCTGGAAAAGCTCTGTCCAAGGTCTGGTCCGGCCCCAACACATGTAACGGAGAAATCAATCAGAGAATGATTGAGAATAATCAGTAAAGAGAGACAAGGGCACAGAGCTCGACAGTAAAGAGACGCCACCCCCCCCCCTCCCTCTTTCTTCCCTCCCCACCCCCTTTCCTTTCAGTCTCTACAGTGTCCCCATTGATTTATCAGGACGCTATTTTTAGTTGCATGGAACGGTAATGGATTCATGGGAATTAACAATGATTCATGTGTAGCTAACATCAGAGATATCACAGGTTAGATTAATGCTGGGGGAATTCATCATATCAACTACCCTACCATTCATAATATTTCTCCCACTGCATAAACCCAGTCACTTTTAACTGATGAGATCCTTTGTTAAAATATCAGCCACCTCTTTCCTGTTGAGTGGAGAGCCTTGCTCTCTTTCACCTGTTATTGTTGATTTCTGCTCAACCAATGTAGTTTGGTCTGCTACGTAAAATGATGTTACTTTCAGTAGCATGCCATTTCATGTATTTATTTATTTGGTTGTTATTGTATCTATGCCCAAATGAAGTACATTGTCAATGACAACAGGCATAACTTAGATATGTAGATGTGATTACATTTCTTCTGGGCTCTTTTTTTTACAATCATAATATAGGCTAAATCCTGAAGTACTGCAACATATTATCATTTCCCATAATTAGATACTGCATTATTAGATTCTCTGTAATTGTGTTTTAAGATGGTCAAACACTTTCTACTACTGAATAACAACAAAGCTCTAACCAAATCATGACTCAAAGATACTTCACAAAATGCTCATGCACTATGTCTTAAACAGTGTAGAAGAGGTGCCTTTGTGTAAGGTCCAAAGACCCCACAAAGCGGCGAAAGCAGAGCTATTCTCCCCTGAGCCCACCCACCACCGGGTACATGTTGACGGGCACCGGGGAGGAAGGAGGTTGTGCCCACGTTGCCCACAAGGTCTTGGCAGCGCGTCTGTGTACGTGGCTGGCTTGGCATCCTTCTCCTCTGTCTCATTTGATCGCGGCGGGGGGGGGGGGGGGGGGGGGGGGGGGGGGGGGGGGCGGGGGTTGCGTGGTGCGATGGCAGGGGATTAGGAACAGCGTCGGGGCGGATCACCGCGGTATCGGTGGCAGCCATGGTGGTAATCCCTGGCTGCCTCAGGACACTGCAGGCCCGACTCCTTACTATGGATCTGGGTAAACATATACACCACTCCTGGCTTGTCCCCACCAGGTGGGGAAGCCATCCTACCCCACATATAAACACAGTGAGACCTCAAGATAGAGTCATTGTTGTCATTTTAAATGGTAAATGCTGTCCATCTTATGCTTCCAGTTGGAGCTCTGTGAGGAGGCACTGCCAGAGTTTCCACCGTATGTGAACTACTTCTGGTTAAGCCTTTGCTTCTGCTGAGAATATGAGAAGACTGAGAATGAGAATGAGAATGAGAAGGCCACAAGTCCGCACGGTTAAAATAAATCTATTTTCCTTGAAACTTAATGCCTTTTAGATGTAACAATGGGACTGCAGTGAGTCATCGTCTTGCAGTGGCTTGCAGTCTATTCACCGTCTGTCAAAGGTAATGTTCTTTGAGGATCAAACTAAAGCAACAAAACTGCAAAATTTTGTCTGTAGTCTTTGATGTAGATTTACTCCACAGAATATGGTCCAGGTGTGTATTTTTATACATGCTTTTTAACGATCAAATTGAACCTTTCATATTATCACATTCACGTTAGTCAATTATTTTCTATTCATTGTACTTTGACCAGCCTATATCTAATCTGTGTTTGGAATCAATAATTCATGTTTTTAGTGTGTGTGTGACCCCCTGCAGGGTTATTATGACCGTATTTGGCACTTGAAAAGTTGACAATATGACATCGCTCCAGTTTCTGTGAGGCATGAAGATAGGACTGTTTTGATAAAACATTCTGTTGAGACATCAAAACGAATGTGGAATATCATCAAGCAGCTCAGAGAGCCTGAACAGTAGCAACAGCCACATTGCATTGAATGACAGCTCAGTGATGCCATGTTCAAATGCCACTCAGCTCACATGTGTAGAGTCTTAACGTTGGATCAGAAAGACAACTGTGGGGCATTTGATTTATTTAAAAAAAAACATGTTTTATCCTAACACATTCTATAAACATTTTAAGTAACACTTTGTAACATCAACCCTCTGGTGGTAACATAGAAAAGTTCAACCCCATTGACAATTCTAGTCTCTAGAAACTACAACAACAAACTACATCTGTTTGAAAATATACAGGATACGGTGTTATAATAGCCACTATGCCTTAATCCACGTTGAGCACTCTAAAAACAATAGTTAGTAAGGATTTGGACTGAGAGCTGATATGTCATTGGGGTTTTCAAGTGGGCACCTTCCATCCTGAATGTTTCATTTATTTGAGCCCACAACACCTCCAGAAGGCTTATAACAGTGAGCGATGGCATCTCAGAGGCACCCCCCTTTATATCCGCTCTCAGCACGGCCAGATCCTCATACAATACATTTCCTATACACACCTCCAACTGCTGACTTGAAACATGGAATGCTCAGACAGTTGAAAGATGAACCTTATAAATTAAGCCAAACTCCATGACTTATGTAAACATCTTATACCAATACCCTATACACACTCCCAGCTGCTGTCTTGAAACATGGAACGCTCAAGACAGTTGAAAGATTAATCTTGAAAATTAATCCAAACCGCATCACTTATGAGAGAACTTCATACTAATACCCTGGTCACACTCCCAACTGCTTGCTTGAAACATGGAATCCTCAGACAGTTGAAAGATGAATCGTACAACGTAAACCTCCTGACTTAAATAGATACCTCACACTGATACCCTATACCCACTTCCAACTGCTGGCTTGGACCACGGAACGCACAGCCAGTTGAAAGAATAACCTTACATTGAAAACCTATTCTTTATGCCTTTATGCCTTTATACCTTTATGCCTTAGTCCTCAGATGAAACCACTCTCTTTGGGTTTTTCGACATGACGTTCTTTACTTTTGCACCCATATTGGATATTTTCTTTATAGCCACAGCCACTGGCTACTTCTGTCTGCTATACCTGAGGCAGCTTTTATAGTCTGGTGCAAAAGTAGTTTGGTCGCTGAAATTGCTACACATCCACGGCATCCAACTTCCACAGGACACACTTGTTCTCCAGCCTGGCCGTTGTGCTTTGGGTACAAGTTCGCTATAGCGGAGTTTCCTTTGTTTCGCAAGCCTCGTCTATCGCTTCTTCCAATGGGACGGTTAGCTCTACAAAGTACACCGTTTTTGGTGTGTTGGACCAGAGTAATAGGTCTGCTCTTAAGTTGGTTGTTGCAATCTCTGATGGGACTCTCAATTGTTGGCCAACACCTGCTAGCATTTCCAATCACAGGCTTTCGTTAGTTGTCCCGAGCTTTGCGTTGGCCTAAATAACGTCCTTCCGTGAACTCCCTCCTTGGCAAAGCTGATGCGCTGCGGGTCGCCCTCTACACCACTGTAACTACATCGGTAATTTGTTTTTTGTTTGTTGTTGTTGTTGTTATTTTTTTAAATGATAGCCAAGACAAGTTTATACAAAAAGTTTATACCACATTATTTCACAGTCCAGATAAATCGAGGAACATTCTGTTTTAAGTAACACTTACTGTGTTTCACCGTTTCTATGTCAGCACTACACTGGCCCTGGCTAAGTTTATTTTCAAAACCATAGCTAAATTCAACGAAAGGGGCCGCTATAAACCAAAACAACTGTTAGATAGCTAGATAGCTTATTAACTATTAACCGAGTTAATACAGGCTGTCAGAACCTTTCTGGTTTTATGTTATTTCAATAAACTACACAAGCTCATAGATGTCTCAGAATGTAAGACATACTCATGCCTAATGACATAACAATTATAAGCTGGTAATAAGTTACTTTTAATTGCCTATCATTAAAGCAATGAGATGTAGGTGTCACTAACCTCTTCAGATGGATTTGCTTATTCATACCACGTCTCCTGGTCCCAAACCTTCGGATTACCACTCTTGCCTTTTTTTCTTTACCAGCTAGGAAAATTTCATATATAAAGTTTATATCTTCTCCCCTCCAAGACAAATCGAGTTGAATCTGATGCTCAGGGAAGCATTAAAAGTTTCCGGGAGTCCTTGGCCAAGTAATGGGCAATGAGAGAGGTGACCACGGTAGGGGAGGGTGGGGGGACATCCTCCTGCCACCTGGTCACCCAGACCAGGAGACAGAGTGGTGGCCTTCCGCCCGCAAGTCTGACTTCCGTCCCCTTGGCACTCTGGGTAATAGAGATCAGTAATTGGGTGCTATAAATCCTGACCGGGGACAAGGTTGGTCAGTACAGGCTGATTACTTAGGCATTACAGTCAATCTAAGCAAGACCTTGAATTGAAAGATTTGGTGAGTTGGATTCTCATTATTGGGTCCGAGTGCATGTATGCGTTTGTGTGGTGAGGTATAAGGGCCAAGGCCCCCCCCCCCCCTCCTCCTCCACATGCCATAATGACATTATGCAAGGCTCCAATGCCCTCGACCACAAAGGCTCGTAAACTTCACAGCGAATGTATTTTCCTCATCCCCGTAGTTTTACAAGAATGTTTTCGGAATTGGGAAAGAGCCTGGAGTTTTAAGACCCCGCCCTGCAATGGTTCAATTTTGGAACACTGTAACCTCTTCAATTTGAATATGTTATAGTTACGGGTCCGCATCACACACTGTCCTATCTGTGGTGGTCATTTCAGTCGGCTGTAACTCGGCTAGGGTGATGTTCGGTCTCTCATCCAACAGACAAAACAAGCTCTCGAGATGATTACTCCAGTCTTGAACTCGCACCGCGGTAGATTGATGACTATTTATTCTCCAGACAGGTGTGAGGTGAAAAGCAACTTTCTACTTTTCATTTGAAGCCTATGGGCTTAATCCATTTTCAGCCCCTAAGTAAAGAGAGGGGACTCTATGGAAGGTAAATTAGGTTGCAGAGCCGGCAGCCTTTCTCAGCATTTTATCCAGTTCAGGGTGTGACTTAATGGATTATGGGAACAGTAGTTTTCTCCCCCGGCCTCCTGTGGTTTCTCTGATGCACCCTTCATATTTCAGCCCATTGTGACACAATTGATTGCATTGAACGTGCATCATCTCATCACTATTGCGGGTCCCATAATCAAAAGTTTCAGATGTTCCAAACGTCCCTCAGGCTGTGGTTCAAAAGTCACAGCGTTTGTCAGATAAAAAATAAAACGGCAAAAACAAAACCACAGTAGATGAGACAAAGAGAAACAGACTCACAGGTGGACCGTTTTGCATAAAGACTTATGATGAATAGCGATGAGCAAAGTGTAGAACTTAATACACCGCACACTAGGGCTTTGTTTTTTTTTTTTAACAAAAAAATAAAAAAGTGGAGATGTATGACAAATTGATGCTGTGGTGTCGTTGCAAAACCCTGCAGTGTGAAGTGTTCCCACTCACAGAAACACTCGTACTTGCATCATCCCTCTTCTCCTGTAACAGCATGCTACTTCACTTAGCGGCCTCCATTTGCCGATGCAGAACAAACACTGTTTTACCGGTTCCGTCATAATGCACTGCGCCACTCCGCAGCACCGAACGCATGAATATTACAGAGACAAGTCAGTCATGCATTTAGGGAAGAACTTTATAGCCAACCATCGTGGCTTTTCTTCTCTCGCACCCCCTCCGCGCGGAAATGGCTTTGCCGTCCTCATTGTGCATTTCGTTAGTGGTGTTAAATTGTCCCCTTCTCTCTGTATAGTTTATCATGACACTGATTCCTTGGATCGCTATCCTGAGTGGAAGCCGTAATGTTCCGCTGAGTGTGTTTATTGTTTTGGACGCCGATGCATCTTACAGCTCCGAGACTGTTATCTCTTCCCTCCATCTGTTGGCTAGTTTGGCTGAGATACACAGTTCAAGGGGAGACATTTCAGAAAGAGAGATGACAATGGTGTTTGATAGTCTCCATTTTGCCGGGGCAGAAGCTCCGCAGCATATGGCCGCCATCGGCCCCTGTTGTAAGGCCAGCTGTGGAGGTGAGCCGCGGCAGAGCCCAATAAAAGGCCGTCTGGTGCCACACCCGTCTTTAACATGTCTGATGAAATGCCCACCTCCAGCTGCTCGGTGCTCCCCGAGAGCGGGTGGGGGGGGTGTGACCACGGCAACTCCAGCTCGCGCCCCCCCCCCCCCAAGCTCCGGAGGCCATTGATTTAATGGTGGCACTGTGTCAGGGGTGACCTCATCCGCCGATGTCTGCACCGCTAATGCCCCAACATGTGACATCTACACTCAGGCAGACAATACAGTGAGGGGGGGGGGGGGGGGGGACGGATCGGTGGGACACAATCGTATGTCTCCCGGTGGACGCTGCGGGCTGACGGACACGAGACAGGAGACCGTTCAGAAAGCGCCCGGGTTGACCCGACGGATTCCCCGTGACGTCTCCTCCTCCTCCTCCGACGCAGTGGAGAGACCGAGCGACTCCTTATTAGGGCCTTTGTGTTGGCCGGGCGCCCGTAAGCTGTCACGCTCATGTAGCCAGCCCTGAGAAGCGAAGGCAGACGCAGCCGAGAAAAAGACCATTGACCGGACACACTTGAGTCATCACGACTCCTCTGTCAACAGTCAAACATATTCTCCTCTCAGTCTGCGAGCATTTGTTCCTGGTCACCCTCAAATGACATGCCGCCGCCGCTGCCGCCCACGCCAGTTTGGAACTTGTAGGCCCGCTGGACCGTGATGCGGTTGAGGAATGAGGGGAAGACAAGAATAGAAAGCGGCAGCAGAAAATTAAGGACGAGAGAGCCGGGGGGGGGGGGGGGGGGGGGGGTTGGAGGGGAGGGGACGGGGACGGGGGGGGGGGGAGCCTCCGCCGCCCACCCCTGCCTGGCCCTGACACCTTGTGAAGAGCGCTCATTCATCATGCGGCGTTGGGCTTGAGCCGCCGTAAATCACTGTGGATAAAGGATGCGCCGTAAAGAATGGAATTGTGAAGGTAAGGGTTTTAAATCCCCCCAGATGATCCGAGATAAACACGGAGAGACTTTTGACAGTCCCTCGTTACCGCCGCCAGCGAGAGGAGCTGTCACTACTCCCTCCTCGCCTTTCATCTCATGGTAACAGTCTGGCTGCTAATATTCTCAATTATCTCAGCAATATGTTGCCGGGGAAAAGGGAAAGTTCCATGGAAGCATTGGCACAATTTTAAAAAGTTTTAATTTGACAGCTTGCGGCGTAATGATGGGTTGAGGGTGGAAAGGGGCACCTGTCTAGACCAGGTAGAGGCAAATGATCGGGCAGGACCGCGATTGGTTTGTTGAGTTTCTGAATAACATTTCAAGATGCCAAATACCTGTTTGGCAGGTTGATATAAAAAAAAAAAGAAATCCTATTTACCCATGCCAAAGGAAAATGTCTGCCAAATTTGCAATTACAAGTGGCCACGACATTTGATCTGGTGACGATAGGCAGATTTGTTTTATTTCCTGTAGAGGCTGTTGACATAATCAAAATGAAAATAAAATAAATTGAAAAGGTAGCTGGCACCTACAAAGTGATGCACTTAATATGGGCAAAGACACAAGGAGAAGGAGCCCAAGAGTCTTCCATTTAATTGCTTCCCTTTGACCCCACGCATTCATCATTTCCAATCAAATTGAATATAACAAAGAGTTCCGCTTAATACCATGTTTTTTTAGTTTTTTTTTAATATATATAAACGTTGACGTTTTTCTGCCAGCCAATAGCGCTGCTCATTGCTTCAGTATGTAGAGAGCATTAGCATAGATAGAGCAGCCGTCTATCTGATAAGGGTGCCAGAGTCACGGTGCATGATGGAGACACAGAGGGCAAGGGACTGTCACATGAAGGTTGACTCTCTCATTAAAGCAAATATCTCCCCATGACACCTACGCAGGTAATAGTCTTTTTTTTCCCTTTTCCTCAGCTGATGTATATACATAGCTTCAACTCGGAGGATAAACCAATCGATCATTCCAAGTGTCTGGTGTAATAAGTGTGTGTGATAAATCACATGATAGCACTCTGGTTTATGAAATATTGTCCGTCTTGCAGGTGAGAATGCATTACTCGACAGTCAGTGCTCCTGCCCTGGCAGAGGTGCCAGCGTCGGATCCGTACCCAGGCCTGCGCTTCGGCTAATGGCCCGATCCGCCTACAGTGGAGAGACCCGCTCCATGAAGGGCTTTGCACCGCAGCGCAATCAGGCCACACAATTTTAACATAGGGATCAGAGATGTTTTTTTTTTTTTTTACGGTTAGCAACTCAGAAGTTCAAGTTCACGCAATAGTGCCCGTGTCAATCTTCTTCTACCGGTGTAATTGCCCCTGGGTTGCCGACTATTTTCACACAACTGAAATTCGTCTCAGGCGAAGTCAATAGCTTCAGCTGCGTAATGACAGAGTACACACTTTCGGGCGCGCATTACCAGCTCTTTCTTGATAGATAAAAGTCTCAAATAATGGGTTCCGTGATGGAGTGTAACCGGGATAACAAATTGGCCTTTTTGTGATAACAACCCCCCAGTGAGTTTCCCTGGCTCGGGAGTCAGACAGGCAGACAGGCAAGCAGACAGACAGACAGACAGACAGACAGACAGACAGACAGACAGACAGACAGACAGACAGACAGACAGACAGACAGACAGACAGACAGACAGACAGACAGACAGACAGACAGACAGACAGACAGACAGACCGACAGACAGACAGACAGACAGACAGGCACGTTGAGCAGACTCAGTTCTGCTGATCCAGCCCGCCGTGTCAAGGGAAGAGGCTGTGCGCCCCACAGAAGGATGGATAGTGCCAATCTGTAATGGTTCCCACTGCTTTTGACAAAGTGACCCACTGCAACCTTCGTCCCCATTGGCTGACGAAAAGGGCATCTGCAGAAGCGCCCCGGCTGAGATAAGTGGGTATTTGTCGTGGGGGCCTGCCACGTTATAAATGACTGCCACCTTCATCACGCGGGACACAAAAGCTATCTCCCCTGACAACCTCCTCGCCGACTTGACATGCAAAAAAACAAATTGGTACAAGGAGGGGGGAGGGGGCGCGATTGAAGAGTGAGGAAGATAAGTAGATATGACATTAGGCTTCCACTAACTTTTCCTCCGCAGTCGACAGCCCTCATTTAGGGTGAAGAGCAGGAGGAGAGAATGCCATGAGGGAAACCTCTCCTACTCTTCCGTATCAGACACGGCAAACGTAACCCGCCGCACACCGGTGCCACCCACAGTATAAGTCCCTACCGTAATCGCCTGCACCCTTTATGATCAGCCATGTGCTTTTAAACCCTCGCAGGAGAGGCCCAAAATCGACACGCCAAGTGCTCTCTGTGCCAGCGATGGGAAAACGAAGGCAGCTGAAGTCGCTAGTAGAGGAGAAGGGTAAAGATATTATACAACAGCCGCTGTGTGTTTTAGGTGGGCGCTGCGATGGTCGAGCACGGCACTTTGTTGATCCGAGTGTCTCTGAAATAGCTGAGATGGGGGACGGGGCGGATGGATCTGCTTTGTTTCAACCCACACCAGGCGCCATCCAGCCCCTTCTCTTTGCTGGGAGGTCCTTTTGCTTTTGACTGTCTGAAGCACTCAGCCTTTGGCGTTGAGGTGAACCTATGAGCCCCATGCAGGCTTCGGCGCTTTGGTGAGGCGTGTTAGCCGCAAGAGCCCGGATAATCAACATGGACAAACAGGTCAAACGTTTTTTTTTTCTCTCTTCCAGAGCGCCCCTCATTGAAATTCCCTGTCCCTTCTGCTCAGGCAAACACAAAGAGGAGGGAGCGGCCTCTCCGCCGAAGGGTGGGAAACACCAATTAGACAGAGACGGTAGGTGAGCGAAAGGAAACAGCCAGAAAAATGAGTGTGCGTAGTGAAGGGCACAGGATGGAGGTCAGGCGGAGCCCCCGCGTGGTAACCTGCCCCCCCCCCACCCCCACCCCCCTTCCACTGTCAGCCCCACCGCTGCCGAACTCAACCCAGGCAACCCGCTCTGCATTCAGCCCGCTCAGGATACGCCGTGCCCTTCCCACCGAACGCGCCGATGTTTAATTCATTTTCAGAGAACCGGAGGACAATCATAACAACAACAGGGTGGGGGAAGGGGGGGGGGGGGGGGAAGAAATCAGACAACAACCAAATCGGCAGCTTTGTATTTCCCCTCGGCGGACGTGAACGGAATGGAGGGCCCCAAACACAACGTGCGCGAAACATGAGGAAAACGAACGCGAGAGGCTAAGAAACCCAAACACCAGAGGAACCACTCCCCCCTTTAATTCCCCTCCATTGTTTGACTCACGCATTGTGGAGTGGAAATAGAGTGTATGTTTTTGTGTGTGTGGGCGTGCGGGTGTGTGTGTGTGTTGCTACACACCTCTCGACGTGCTCCCTCTTAATCAGAGGCTGATTAAGCACACTTTCAGAAGCATGGATTAGGGAGCTCCCCTCGGACCGGGCTAAATTGGTCGGAAGGGAAGCCAGGCAGAGCGCCGAGTGCAGCCGGGGTAACTTTTGATGTGTCAGTCAAGGCGTCTGGCATGGTTTGCTGTTATTGACCTCCCCGCTCTTGATTTGTGACAGATCCCCGGGTGCTGGGGTTGCAGGAGACGGGCGGGTTGGAGGAGGGGGGCGGGTTGCAGGAGGGGGCGGGTTGGAGGAGGGGTGTCTCGGCTTTGTGCGCAGAATGCCAAGAATCGCCAAATTCCGCTGATCCAGCAGAGTTGTCGCCCCGCCGTGGAAACCTCCGCGAGAACAGTGGGGGGACACCATAAATCATTGCAGGGCTGGCAAAATACTAAGCTTAGATGTCTTACCAGCTCTCCATTGTTAGGGTAACAGCACCGCGTGAAAAGCAGACTTGACAGGAGGATCAACATGGCCTCTCATTCGCCCACAATGGGTTCCCTTTGCCAGGGCTTTCATATTCATCCCTGCGTATGGTCGGCCAGTGTGATTTATGGAATTATGGTTACTGAACGACAGCTTTTTCTGCTCTCTCCGACTGGTTTGGCACCCCGTCAGAGAGGAGGGCGGCATTATTCACGTTGGGGTGGTAGCATGGCTATTAATGTAATGAGGCAGCCTGTTAATGTGATGCTGCCTCCGACGCAAAGGGGATCTCTCGACCCCAGCCCTCGCCACAGACGGAGACCTCGGCGCCCTGCACAACGGCCACGGGACGTGTCATTGCTGATTTATTTTGCCCTTGAACCTGCCAGGGGAGAGGACCTTGTGGGCTAGCCTTTGAAAAGAGGCGCCCAGCCAGAGGAGAGAGGGGAGGGGTAGGTGGGGGCGGGGGGAGGTGGGGGGGGGGGGGGCGTTTTGTTCCCACCTACTGGAAACTGCTGGCTGCTTTTCAGACGGTGCCCTGTGGTTTCTCACAGCACACAGTGTGACGCCGGGATGGTACCAGCTAGCAAACCAGACGAAGCTGACCTCACCTGTGAGTGTAAGTCACTGGCCACCTAGTTGCTCCTGGCCAACAGAGGAATTTGGAAAGGGATGCCTGAAGTTAGTCATCAAGTCCCATTCAACAAAGACCCGGCAAACACATATTATTTGATAACGCCATAGGTACGGCTAGCGTATACCCATATTTTTTCATAACGAATAGATAAGCATTAATGCAATTCCAAAGCTGTCAGCTCTCAGCTGACTGGCTATCACAACAAGTGAGCTTATCATTTTGCATTTATATTTACATCCTATAACACAAACAACCTGCTTCCTACCCTTTCCTCAAACATAGCTCCATGGCAACCGTAGTGTGGGGAGTTTTTATTTTTTATTTGATTTTTTGGCAGCCTTATTAACTCTACCCACTTGCCCATGTAATTAATGTGTGCTTACAGTGCGGCTAATATCCACAATATAACCTGTGTGAAGGCAGGCACACAATAATTATGTGAAAGGTTTTGAGTGACAGAGATCGGGGGAAACAAATAGAGCAGGCCGGGCTCCAGCAAGAGACAGGAAGGAGGGAGGGTAAAGGAGGGTGTTGGCCCAGGTTAATGATGAACCTCCTGGGAGGGATTAGATGGAAGAACGGGACGCCTGGGAGTCATTTCAATTCACTCTAATTAGGCCGGAAATGTTAAAGAGGCTCTGTAACCATCTCATTTTCACAGGCCATTCGCAAGGTCCTGGGCCAAGGCTTTGTGAAGTTAACCTAAGTCAAGACACTTTTTACACACTGAGACAAAATGAGTGTAGAAGACTGGCCATTGGTAAAGTTGAATTTTAAAGCTCATTTGCGTGTGGTAGCTTTATTGTGGGTCAAATGGGGAGCTATTTTGTCTGGGCTGTTACTTTGAAAACTAGATGTTGTTGAAATGACCTATTCAGGTCTCTAGGACCAGAGAAAAGCCTGTTTAGGATGAGTTTTGTCTGCAGAGACCGGTCAGGACCTCATAGCAAGGCTGGAGCACAGTTCAGCCTCAGGTCTGGGAACCAGTGTCGGGAGACAAGCCTGAGTTTATTAGGAGAATGCCACTTGTGGTGGAGTGGACCTGTGATCTATTGGGACCTGAAGTGGCTTAGCTGGGCCTCGGTGAGTCAGCAGCGTCACCGTCTCCCTCACTCCCGATAAAACACACAATCATCCCTCCACATGGCGGCAAACCCTGTTCTCTTTCAAACGTTTTTATTACCGTTTAATTATGAGAGGCATAAATAATGCACCACATGTAGACGACCACAAGACCAGAGAGAGGACCAGAGAACCACAAGACCAGAAAGTGGACCAGGAGACCAGAGGACCAGAGGACCAGAGGACCGGAGGACCGGAGGACCGGAGGACCAGAGGACCGGAGAGCCACAGGACCAGAGGGTGGACCAGGGGACCAGAGGACCAGGGACCGGAGGACCAGAGGACCAGAGGACCGGAGGACCACAGGACCAGAGGGTGGACCAGGGGACCAGAGGAGCAGAGGACCGGAGGACCAGAGGACCAGAGGACCAGAGGACCACAAGACCAGAGGGTGGTCCAGAGGACCAGAGGACCGGAGGACCAGAGGACCAGAGGGCCACAGGACCAGAGGGTGGACCGGGGGACCAGAGGACCAGAGGACCGGAGGACCAGAGGACCACAGGACCAGAAAGTGGACCAGGGGGGACCAGCTTGATTCTTCCCAGTCAAAACCACCAACACCCTCTGAATGGACACTGAACACATGGACTAGCTCAATCCAGCTCAGTTTAAACAGCAGCACTGGTAGTTCTGCACTACCACAACCATAATTTATACATCAACTTATGCTGCTAACCTAACTTATACATACTACAAACAAACTTACAGTAACATATGCTGCTACCCCTAGCAATACATTGTAGACTATACATTTCTGCATATATATATGCATATATATAATTTTATTGGCCATCTTTTAGCTTTAGTATATATGTCTTATCTGTGTTTTGAATGTGCACTTTATATGTTTACCGCAAGAGTGTGGGAAACGTCTTTTCGATTCCTTTGTATGTCTCGACATGTGAAGAAATTGACAATAAAGCTACTTTGAATGGAAGGGTGGAGGGGATAGGGGGGAAAAAAGTAGATGGAATTAATTAATTAATTAAGAAATGGAAGTTCTGATTGCCCTCGTAACTGCGCATTCATTTTCGAATCCCGGTTTCCAAGCATCAAGGAGTTAACTGTTGGATTGTCTGCCAATTAGAATGCACTTCACAGCTCCATAGATTGAGACAAGGGTTTAATTGGCTCCATATCAGGGTGAGATAGCGCTGATGTTTACGTTCGATTACAAACATAAAACAAGGTGACAGATATTGCGGCGATAAGCAAAAAAAAGTCCCAACTCGATCACATCAATAACCTCCTAGGGCGCGCACTCGTGGTTCATCTGGCGGCCAACGACAGCACCGCTCTCTGACTGATAGACATCAGAGGTTGTGTGGTTCGTTTGCGCTTTCATACGATCAGCGCTGTGTGAGCATGCCAATTCCGCCAGCACTCGCCGTGGTTGTTTTTCCCCATAGTGTTAGCATAGAGGTCAAGATATAAAAAAAGTCATAAATGGGAGGTACCTCTGTGACTGCTAATTCACAGCATGCTGAAGGGTCACCTCCGAGCCGCACTTTATGCATATGTGTTTAACACCAAACCACACATATTCAGCGCGCATACAGCCACCCAGGCTTTGCGTCACTCTTCCTCTCAGTTCTCTCTGCAACTGTTGAGTTGTTTACCTATCGAGCTATTTAAAATGTTGTAACGCATTCTTGGAGAATTGCCATATAATGTAGTGCTAGACACATCATCAAAAAAAAGCCACCCGCACGTACATTGTCGCGTAAGGTGCTTTCTTTGTGCTGCAAGACTGAGGGGAGTGAAACCACTTGTTTTGCCACTGTCCCCCTGTGTTTAAGCCTATTATGTTCTACCCCACAGTTTTATCCAGTCATTGCAAAATGCCACTCTTTGCATCTTAGTTGCGAGCATATCAGTCTCCATGGAAACTCATTTTGCCAATACTTCTTTGGCACCAAATGACCCTGCGCTCTCACTTAGCATCACAGCGCTTTGTGTGGAGGTGGTCTGTTTTCTTTTGCAGATTAAACATCTGAAGACAAATGTAGCTCCTGCTGTTTCTATTGCTATGATACTGCATGCGGAAATGGAAAAATTGAAAAGGTAGCTTGCAGCTGCGGTGGCTTTAGACGATAACACAGAACTTAAAACATCGTCATGCTTTGTAGGTTTTTTTAAGGAAAAGGAAAATATGCACCAACAAAACAGGCATTCCACCTATTAGTAGATTAGGCTGGCTTTACACGTGAAACATTCATGCAACTAGTTGCAGGTTGCAAATTGCATGAAACATAATTTCCATGCAACTTGACAGTTACACAAAGCAATTAAAAAATAATCACAGTCTCAAGCAACTCGATTTAATGGTTTATTTCTCTACAATTAGCAAGCTAGATTGGTCATTTTCCATACAATCTCGTTAGATTGTATGTGGGAAGTGTCACTGTGACTACATATGCATCTTTGTATCTTATTTCATATGGTTTTCTTGCTGAATAACATCAATGTGGACTATCGTTTTTTCTTCCGGAACTGGCTGGCTACTTTGTTTCATAATGGCTGTCTCAGAGAATAGAATGAGTTATCTGTGCATTCATATATTCTGGAGGGGAGACACACACACACACACACACACACACACACACACACACACACACAACTTAAAAGGGCTAAACGTCTGTGGGTGAAGGACTGGCTACTCCAAAGAGAGACCAATGGATCATTTCACACTCTATTCAAGAGGCTTGATTCAATGAGTCTCTGGTGAGTGCAGTGCAGCGTCCAAGACAGCATCCACTGTTGTGGTTGTTTTTTTTTTCATTGGGTTAATGTTGAGTCGAGTAGAACTCATTCAGTTGAAATCGGTTGACATGAAAGCACATCAACGGTAGTTGATGTCATCCTCTGTCACGTTAGCGGTGTTTTGATTGACTGCTGTGTAAACCCAGTTTCACGAGGTTGAGTTTTGCCCCGCACGTTTGTTTATCGCCACCGTTTTGCCACGGTTGCGCCTGAGTTTCAGACAACTTTTGATTGCCTAGCAGAGGGCTTTACCATCCATGTCAAAATATACAGGATATGGTGTTATAATATCCGGTATGCCTTAATGCCAGATGAGCTCTCGGAAAACAAACATTTGTAAAAGATACGGGTTGAGGGCAGATATGTCACTGGGGTTTTCAAGTGGGCACCCTCCATCCCGGATGTTCCATTAAATTGAGCCCATGACACCTCAGACAGTTGAGCGATTAAACGTGCAATGTAAACCCAACCTCATTACCTATATAGATACCTTTTACCAATAGCCTACCTTATGCCACTTCAAACTGCTGGCGTGAAATATGGAACGCTCAGACAGAATGAATAACCTTACATCGTAAACCTAATCTCCCCCTGCTCTGTTCTTGCTGGCTTGGTCAAATCACGCTCAGCAGGAAAGTTTACCTCATGCCTTAGTCCTGAGATGAAGCCACTCTCTTTGGTTTTTCAACGTGATGGCCTATACTTTTACTCATATATTGTATCCTTCCTTTTAGGCCACAGTCATTTCTTCTTCTTCTTTCTGCTATAACTGACCCAGCTTTTCTGGTCTGGCACGATTCCTTGCCGCAGATCCCTATTTTCTTAAGTAGTTTGGTTGTTGATATTGCCACAAATCTACCGCGTCCGATACTACTCAATTGCAACTTAGTTTCTCCTAAGTTTTGACCAACTGAAGTTGAATGAAAGTTTCACCAGCCAGCCCTAGGTTTCCCAACCAATCTGAAACTAAATATTATATATATAATACAGGTTCTCCCAGTCGTAGGCTATTATAATGGGTATCATTGTTATGGTCTATTTTAAAACGATCATATTCTTGGCTAGCATGAGCGTCTAATCTATCTATTTGAACAGTATCTCTTTCAGGATGTATTGGCTCTTGATCAACGAGGGATGGAATTCCCTTTGGGCTATTTACACTCTGTCTTTCTCCGGAAGGTCCACAGATAATTGCTCGGAGGGAAAATCTGGGAAGGTCAGCCAAGATCACTGCTGTATGTGCCAGAGTGAAATCTACAGGACTACAACTGCTTCAACAGTTTCAGGGCTCCGGAGCAAAGTGAATGACAGGTAGGAAATAATTCATATGAATCACCCGCTGTATTACCAAAACCTCAGTGCTGTGAGGACGGAGTGCGGTCAGTTATTCCGTGGAACTGTTCGGAATAGTCCTTTTCTTTGTCACTTCTGGGCAATTACCCTATTTCCCAGGATAATATAGTCGCACATTAACCTCTCAGGAATGTTTCTGCTTTATGGCGTTCTGGAGTTCGAGGCTTGACGTTGGCATGGAAGCAAATAAGCCCCAATTATAGTTCAACTACCCTGGCTGTCAAGCTTCCTTCTCAAGGGAAGCAGTTTATGTCGGAGCTTTACAATACACTGAAGCACCTACCTTCTCACTCCCACTTACTTTAATAACCTTGGTTTTACCAACGCATTATGCCTAGTCTCGCACACGCAATACATTTGTCTACAAACATATCATGCTCATCTCAAGGATCAAATACATATTACATTTTCAAGGGGTGACCTAGCAGTGCAGAGACACACAAAAGGCGGTCGCTCAAATCCTTCGACTTTCATTGTTTCCCTGTGGTTATCATTTTTTAGAGTCGAGTCATTCGGTAGCTGGGTACTTAAACCCAGACAGTTAATGTTCCTGGTGGAATGCTCATACATCCCCCTTTTCCAAATCACACTCTGATTGCCTCAGAGGGCAAAAAAAAAGGTGCATCGGAAGGGGGAGACCTTGATTGGTTGGTAAATGAAGGCACGGCCCTTAATGGATGGTAATAACAGTTGGGTTTTTATGACTCCTTCCATAATAGCGCTGAGGAGACTTCTAGTTGTAGAAGGACACGTCGTAGTTTCTCATAGTAAAAGCCTAGGAAGGAGGAAGGACATAGGATCAAGAGGAAGTGTCGGGATGTTGCAGTCTGGTGTAATGGCGGACTTGGTAGTATCCGAATACAACTGAGGTGTACTAAATATTTATAGGTCTGACCGTTCCCATTGAATTGTATAAGATGGCTCAGTCTATGCAGTGTGGTTAGTTAATGTCACCGGCTTCGACGAAATCAAAGGTTCTTACCATGGAGTGGACAGCTCATATAATCGTGTTTGTGCTCACACCCATTTGCATGGTGTTTGACTAACACATATAGATGAATATCAGGCCTTTCTTAATCTATCTATTGAAGTCCTGGCTGAAACCCTTCAAACATCAAACACTACAGTATCTCCCCCCTCAGCTCAATTTCTCGTGAACAGAGGAGGGGGCCTGCAATGTGTGTATTTTAGTTGACAGGAAAATGTCTAAGCATTTCAAAGAGGACGTCTGCTTACGTCGTTACAATAACCTTCAGCTGAAGACAGCAGCATGTTCACAATATCCAGAGAAAACTCCAATGACCTTGCTCACATACAACAATTTAAATAAGGCTATGGTTTGAACTTGAGGCACAGTGGTTGAAATTGTGCATACGTGTAATGTGCCGAAAAGTCTTTTTGGAACAGCACATTTTATGAAATAATTCCATTGTTATTTAAACACATTTCTGTACCTGTTATATTTTATTATTATTATTATTATTATTATTATTATTATTATTACTATAGTCATTATTCATTTGGTCCAGACAAGTTAGTCACGTTTTATAAATGCTATCTTGTTGTTTTTTAAATAGCGTATTAACGCCTCAGGGTCAAGCAATTACCATCAA
The DNA here is from genome assembly GCA_017639675.1 of Aplochiton taeniatus. Lineage (NCBI taxonomy): Eukaryota > Metazoa > Chordata > Actinopteri > Galaxiiformes > Galaxiidae > Aplochiton > Aplochiton taeniatus. The sequence continues at coordinate 16,265,268 of CM030183.1, forward strand.
GAGCAACTGTGGATATTAGTTTGAACTTTTTGAAAACGGGCAGGGTTTAACATGAGCATAAAAACAGCCCACTGATATTTGCACAACCAGTGACTATAGCACCGCAAGGGAACCTCAACTTCATGCTGCTTGTTAGCAATGCATGGTCGATAGCAGGAGCGCTAACCCCAGGGCCCTGGGTAATGTATACAATAGTATGTCTGGTACCACGGGCCAAAATATCTAAATTTTTAATTATGAAAGGCCACCATTGGAGATTAACATAAGGTGCATCATAAAAGACTTGACAACAGAGCCAATGCAATTACATTAGGTCAATTAAAAAAGGTTAAAAAGGTGATGTATTACATTGATCATAAATGCATTCCAAATTAATTTAATTTAACAGCCATCACTATAATGCTGCAGTTAAAATATGTCCTATTAGTGTTTGGAGCGTGCGTGCATAAGAATTAATTATTGAATAATTGTTCGTGTATTTCAACACTGGCAGGCTCTGAAGGATGATTTATTTTCTTCAGCGGCTGTCCAGAGATAGGGCTTAATTACAGTGGATAGCCTTATCTCCTCTTTCTAATCCGCTCTTTGGAGCCCCCCCTCCCCTCCCCCTTCCTCCCTCCATGCCATCTAGTCGATAGCATCAGACTGCTGGCAAAGCCTGCCCAGAGGAAAGTGATCCCCAATTCCTCTGTCACATTAAGGCACATTCATGAAGTCTCCACTGAGGGCCCGACTTCCTTGCCCAGAGTGGAGGGAAAGATGAATGCTGTGTGTAGTGGATGACCCCTATATGAGGTCAAAACTGCCTGGCACATTACTCGCCCGTGCTCGCTTTGTCAACTGGATAGAGTTCAAAATATGTTGTATAACAGTATCAGAAAATTGGCTCAGTTCTTTGCCAAAGGCAATCTGTTGTGGACATTGCTTTTCTGATGCGGGGAAAGTATATTCTATTTCTGCTCACTACCGCGACCATATGTCTGTGTCGCCTAAAATGGTTTGTCAGATGGATAAAGACAATGATGAAAGAGGTAATGTTGTTTAAATGGCTGCTTTTTCCTTCATTTAAATGTAATTCAATCAATCTATTGAAACTCTGTGGGGAGGGGAAGGCGGAATTCAGTAACCGTAATACCATATGCCAACCTCTGATCTCGTAAGAATGCTAATGGTACTGTCAACTTTGACAATGTCAAGAAACCAATACTGTTATTCTCCGTGTTCATTTTTCCAAATCTCATTTTGCTTTTGTCTTATCGCCGACACCAAGCTGTCAAGTTAAACATGTAATTTAACCAAACGTGCCCGTTTGCTTGATCACTTGCTCCATTTGAAACCAGTGTGTTGAAACCTGCCACTAGTCATATTGCACTTGACAATGGCGAACTGTGGTGCAAGGCTGGGCCTTTGGCTGAATCCCACCTGTGTTACACATGCCACTCTGTTTCTTTAGAGGCCAGCAGGAGGGGGGGGGGGGGGGCAAGGGGATCAGTGAGGGATGTGTTTATGTGTGCAGCAATGCCCGGGACAATGGCCTCCTTATTCAGGGTTGTGGACGAAATAGGCTGTCAAAATGGCGGAAATTGAAACCAGTCAATATTGCACATCTCCGGCTGTCGAGGAATTGTGAGAACCCTATCTTCAATTGCCGAGAGCATTCAAAGCCTGAGTAGATATGAACACGGCTGCGCACACGCTTACAAACCAAAACACAGGCACACACACACACACACACACACACACACACACACACACACACACAATCACTGCCCCATTTTAATACCTGACGCTGAGTGCAACCTCCGTAGAGAGTGTGTTCTTGCAGGCAGGCCTTAGCCAAGGTCATTTGAATGAGGAAGCTCACAAAGGAACGCCTGCACGTCTCCGACACTCATCTGGTCCCCCGGACCAATCAGTGGGTGAGGGCCCTGATCATTTTAATGAGGTCGGGCGATTGGTGGAGGCAAACCCGACCGCTCCTGCACGGAGCTTGTGGGGGTGGGCAACCGGTTTCAAGGCAAACAATTTGCTGTTCTCACGTTTTTTGTAGAGAGATCCCTGTAACCCCCACCACCCTCTTAAATGGAGGGGATTTGGAGTCAGGGCGTTTTGTGTGAGGAGTGGCGATACACTGGGATCATCTCCTTTCTTGTCTGTGCCCTACCGGCGGAGGGGGAAAGCGGTTGTGTTGTAGGAGTGCTGTTGGGTGGCTTTATCAGTGACGTGAGAGCACTTGAGCTGTTCCCAAGCTGCCAAGCAGGGCGACACTCCAGTCATTTTCATCAGCGCTCTTGTTCAGGTAATGTTCCTTCAGGCCCCGTGATCTCGGGGCTTATCTCGTTAAGAGCCCCCTGCCTTGCCAAAGATTTGCCTTGCCTTGAAAGGTGGGCCTCGGGGTGTGCACACACCGTTATTGGTGACTGTAAAAGGATTCTAATTGAAGTCGTTGAAGTTTCAAATCAAGCCCCTCGCGCTCGCTTGTTTGCGGTGAAAGACGGCGGCGTGCGAGCTGGGCCTGCCGCCGAGAGGTGTTTCGCCGCACGGCTCATCTTCGCGCGGCACGGCGATAAGATGACGGCGCAAAACGTTTGGCCGTGGCGGAACACCTTGGGCGGGGGGGGGGGGGTTGGACACCGTGTGACGGAGCCGCCCCTCGCCTGGTGACGCTTTGCCGTTTACCTTGTTGTCGTTCCTGGTTGTTGAGCCGGCTTTTATGAACGCTCGGCACAGGCGTCCAATCTTTCTTCCAGGCGCGGCAGCAGCGTCTGGCTGGCGGCCACAGCCCGGGTCCCCCCACCTGCTTGAAATGCAGCGGAGCCTCTGTGGGTTAGGAGGGCCAGTTCTATCAATCTGCTCCCTTCCGGCCCTCACGTTCCCCAGCGCGGTTAATCACTGCCACTAATTAGCGCAAATTACTCATGGCGACCCGCGAGAGCCCCCTTAGCTGGCTGGTGCTGCTCTGAAGGTCCTCGGCGGCACCCTGCTGCTTGGCATTCCTCAGGTAAGGAAGGAGGTGTGAGGGGGGGGGGGTTAGAGCGGGGCCGCCGGTCGTCTCTTGTTTTTTCTTGTGCTTTTTTAATAGGGAAGGCATCCCCAGTGATTAGCCTTCTGTGGCAGGAGGAGGCGAGGCCTCAGAAGAGCAGCAGCAGCACGACTACAGAGGGGCCATTAGGATGCAGAAGGGATGCAGGGGGGGGGCAAAGGGGGATGCAGGGGGGGTACAGAGGGGGATGGGGGGGTGCAGGGGGGTGCGGAGGAGGGGGATGCAGGGGGGGGGGCAGAGGGGGATGGGGGGATGCAGAGGGGATGCAGGGGGGTTGGAGGAGGGGGATGCAGGGGGGCTACAGATGGATGCAGAGGGGCATCTAGTGGGGGATGCAGGGGGGGTGGAGGGATGCAGGGTGGGGGGGGGGAGGTTGCAGAGGGGGGGGGGGGTGCAGGGGGGTTGCAGATGGATGCAGAGGGGCATCTAGAGGGGGATGCAGGGGGGGTGGAGGGGGATGTGTGTGCTGCTCTGGCCAGAGAGCCTCTTCTGCATGCACAGGCCTCGGCAGGCTTAATGAGCCAACACCTTTTTACTACCTCTGTCATTAATTGTGCCTGTGGCCGTGACTCTCCGGGTTGTGTCGCATTTGGGTGATTTTTCTCCCAGTAATTTTGCTTTAATAGATTCAATTTGCTTTCATTTGCTTTGTATTGATTTATTTGTCCTGTTTTGTCTTGTCAAGCATAGAAACTTATAATTTCTCACAAAAGTTTGAGAGGAGAAAGAAAGAGGGAGAGAGAGAGAAAAAACTCATCTAATTTTCGAAGAGATATTGAGCGAGATGTTTGAGGAAAAAAAATAAATGACAAATGATGTTGATATGATCTGCAAGTGAAGCTTGACTAGGCCTGCATGAACTTATTTCATAAATCATCTTTCGTTTTTTAAAATGTCGAGCCGAAGAACCACATTAAAATATAACATTTCAAAGAAGGTGCACACTATGACTCAGAGCAATGGGACTCCGAGGCTGTTTAACACCACCCAAATAAAGCATTGTTTGAGAGCAAAAATGTATGGTCTTTGTTACTCCATAGCCTATACAATTACCTCTTACTACCACCCCTATTACGGCTGCTCCTTCTTGTATGTCAGGTGGAAAATATGAGAGGTGAGCTCTAACCTCTCACTGACCTCCTAATGCGGATCGCCCCAAGAGAAACTGCTGTGTGACGGATGAACTCTGTCGCACTTTGTCGCTCTCTCTCTCTCTCTCTCTCTCCCTCCCTCGCTCTCCCTACCTCTCTCTCTCATGCACACAAACACAAACACACATGCTGGCCTATACACACACACACACACACACACACAAACAAATACACACTGCAACAAACTGAAATGGCCAGAGGACACGGTTGGGGGGGGGGGGGGTATAGTATGGGAATATATAGTAGTACAATAACTGCCATTCTTTGAGCAATGAATGGCACAAAGCAGTGCCATTTTAGATCAACTGTCGTGTCAATAGTAGGACTGATACAGTATTCACAGGACTGTGTTGTTATTGACACAAATTTGTGGCGTTCAATATTTTTTCTGATTATTTCATATTTTCTATTCTGTATTACTATTTGCTCTTATCTGGTTAGATGCCAAACTGCATTTCGTTGCCTCAGCACTGTACTCTGTGCAATGACAATAAAGTTGAATCTAATCTAATCTAAGCCACAACCCTTTGCATTATGTTATGCTCTCTGTGAATTGTGGTTCACAATCTTTTAAATGGTGTGGTTTGTTTCTCACAGTACAAAAGGTCTCTTGTATTTCTCATAGCTTGGACATGGATTTTTCCACCTTGTGTCGGAGGACAAGCTGCTCCCAATTGAACTGGGCGTGTGTGTTACTGTCAAACATAGGTGATGTTTCGAAGGTCCTTCATTAACCAGGCACAGTTGATTCGTTGTTCTCCCTTCTATTCCCTTCAATCGGACAGATAAGAACAAATCTATAACACTATATCTAGATAGCAGTTGAAGTTGTTTGTACTATACTGCATTTTGCTGCAAGCGACATTGAATGTCTCTGATACAGGCGAAAACAAGACAAGGTGGTTTTAGACACGCTGGTCCTGGAATGAAAAATAAGCCATCTCCAAGCAGAAAACATTCCTTTGTCACATGTCTTTAATGGCGTAGTCGGGATTCATGCATTCAACTCTCACATTCAAGAAGGGAGTGAAGGTCAAGCTCAGATTGTTGAACCCATTTGTGTTCAATACAGTAGCACTGAAACTTAATGTCTTGTAATTACATGTTTTGTCTGCAATGAAGTTCTTTTTTATAGGCACGTAGTGATCAATGTTATAGAAATGAAAAAAATGTTTTTATACTCCAACACACACCAGCAGTGGCGAAAACATAATTTACAGATCGTTTTACAAAAACAAAAACCAATCACAAAAGAATTTGGCCAGCAAGATTAAAACGCCCAGCAAAAACTTTTCATTCTCAAAGGATGTTCTTTGCTCATTTCGAACTGCTTTTGTCAAACCAAAGCTATCATTCCCAGACCCGATAAAGCATGCCAAATTGTTGCTTTGTTTATGGGGAAAATTTCCGGAGGATTTGTCTGCACGGGGATATGTTTGCATTGTGTGATATTTCCTCCCTCTAAGCCTGAATATACTTTTATGTAATCGAGAAACAGTGGGTGTCCAAAATATGCTCCTTGTGTGAATTATGGTTTTTGACTGTCATATTAAAACGTATTTGATGCGGTTCTACAGCTGGGATGCAAATGAATGCAGATGTCAGAAAACCCTTGTGAGGCGCCTCGCCCTTAGGGTGAATCTAAGTGGGAAGACAACTTCCAAAAAATGTATTTACAATGGAGATTTAAAGTTTCCTTCAGAACAAATGTCAGGAAGTTGTGAAAGAGCATCAAGCCAACTGTAATCTGGTGCGGTACACTCAACTCTTAATGAGTAGTTTGTTCACTGCCCTCTCCCCACCACCATCCCGTTCTTCTCCTATTTCAGATCCAAAAAAGATAGCTGTGAACCGCGGGTGAACCCAGTAAAAACCAAAGCTAAGAGCCATTCGTATTCATTAGAGGAGCTTGCGGTGCTGTTGACTGTCACTGCCACCAAGGGGCCTGTCCATGGCTGCAGCTGACATCTGTTGGCATAATGTCGCGCACAGGCCAATTGGCAACAGGAGCTGATTTATAACGTTCTCTGTTTAAGTGGATGTCTTAAGGTAATTATAAGCTGGTGGGGGGCTCGCGCTAATTGCACCGTCCCTGATCTGTAGCGAAGGCGAGGCAGCGTGAACGAGCTCGTCCCGATCACCTCCGTCCAACAGAGAAGCGGGGGCAGCTGAGCCTGACCCGTTCGTGTTGGTTTTGCCGGAGCCCGTCCCCTGCTGTTCTGCCACGGCCTCCGCCAATTCCTCTTGAGTAATTAGCTGTGATGCCACATATGGTGCAACTATGTCAAGTCGGATGCCGAGCGGAGGCCCAGGAGTTGAGCAAACAAAACGCCAGGACCCAGATCGCTAGCAAAGCTCCGAACTCCCAGCGAGCGGTAAATGGGGTGACTAGAACATTCCTCTCCTTTGCACAGTGAAAAAAAAAAAATAACAATCGTTTCCACACGATGAAAGAGAAGCGTAATTAATCTTTGAGCAAATGAATTATTAGGCAGATTAGAGAACGAGGTAGATTAAGTGCATTAATGAGGCATGGATAGTAAAAAAAATATATTGGTAGATTAGGATGTTATGGGCAGAGGTATTCCAGGGACAGAAGACAAAGTAATTACAGTTTGCATACATTAATACAGGGGATATTAGTGGTACAGCTAAGATGAACAATCTTGTCAGACAATGAAATATGTTCTTTGGAAATAGTGATAATCCTCTAGGAAAACATGGTTATGGTTAGGTTGATAATGTGCACCAAGACGGTAATCTGATAATTAATGTTTTCATTAACATATATTTGCCATTATGAAACCTACAAAACTTTTGGATGCAAAAATTGTTTGATAACTTCAGGAGACAAAATGAAAAAGTTTCGCAAGGTTTAAGGAAGAGGATGTGCCAAAGATTGTCAGAGCAGCAACACTAAAATGTATAAGATCAACGGTTTCAGAGTCGGAGAGATCCAGGCAAATTGAGAGAGAGAGAGAGAGAGAGAGAGAGAGAGGAGAGATGAGGAGAGAGAGAGAGAGAGAGAGAGAGAGAGAGAGAGAGAGAGAGGCCCTGTAAGCACTCAGTCACAGAGGAACCGACTCTGTCGTGCGAACTCCACAGTAGCAAGATTAGCGGACAGCAAGTGGAGAAAACAATTCTGTGGAATCTACAGTACATGCAAAGGTTTCACTGGGGAAAAGGGAAGACAAGAGACAAGGTGATCGTCTCAGCGATCTGAAGGGTCGCGATTTAGCTGCCCGATAACCAAAGAGGAATGACACCATTTTAAAAAGTGGAGGATGGAGGCGGCTACAGACGGAAGAAGAGACTGTTTGCCGGGGCCTCCATTGGACGACGTGGTGTCAAAGAACGAACGGAGCAATTTTTCGAAACATAAACCAGGTCTGCTCTATTTTGTGGCCGCTTGAACGTGAATATCATTGATGGTTCCAGTTAATTCTCCCATAAACAGTCGGGGGCATTGAGAAATACTGATTTCACATATGCAATTAGCCAATCAATAAGATAAAAGCTCTGTGATGGTGTCCGTATCAATGCATTTTCATGCCTGGGTATTTTTAAGCAAAGCAATGTGCTTTGAAGTGTAATCTCTCCCCAAGCATTTAGCCGCGGCGAAATATCGATTGCATTCAGTGACTGATCTGCTCAAAAACCCATCATCTACCTTAATAATGTTGCTCACAGCCACATTCTTTCAGCTTGGTTCCCATTAATAGCCTGGCTACGTGACATCGTCAATGTGCTTGGGCCAGACAACAGACCCTGTCAAGCTTGCCGGTGTGCCCTATCAGGTCATTTCATCTATGTATACAATTGAACCTATTTAACATATTGATATGCAGTTATCCTGTAATGTGCGCGGCCCATTATCGCCGGTGAGTGAAGGAAACTCTGGGGCGGCTTTTCAGATCTTCTCCTGCCGTTATTTAGCGTGTGACATTTAGCTGGGGCTCTGATGACGGCAGCTCTCCACTTTAATTAAAGGTTCCACCTCTTCCCCCGGATGACAAATTGACTGGTTGGTGGCTTGGAGAAGTGGAAGAACATGGCGAGGCCATCAGACTCCTCCGAAGCAGGAGGCCAACGCCCAGCTAAAGAGCCGGGTGGAGCGGCCGTTTAAGTCAGGTCTGCACAGTGCAAGACCGGAGAGATTTGCAAGAGAAGGACCTGGAATAGACACTCGCAAGGCATTCGTATCTGTGGCGCATTCTATGTCACCCAGCCATGTGGTAATGCGATTAACTCTGACTCTTTTTCTCTTGATTTTTTGTTCAAATGCTCAAATGAATGATTTAACATTATATAGAACGGAGCGAGTTTGCATATTTTCTGCCGTTTTGTTTACTTAGTTCTTCACTCCTTGTTAAGTTTTCTTGTGACCTTCTGCTTTTGCAGATGCAGGAGCTGCTACCCAGTCGCTAGCAGCGAATGGCTAATGGCCCGTCCCCCAGTTATTTTACGGCAGGCTGGAGAATATGTCCACTTTGCATGGTTCCGTTCCTCCATTTCTCAAACTTTCCCCGAGTTGCGGGTGACACAGCTTGAAAAAGGTTGCCAAGAGATGCGCCAGCGCGAACGGAAGAGTAAGCCCAGACGATGCAATCACTTGGCGCAGCGTGAGCAGGTCTCCAAACACGGCCGCCGGGCCGCTTCTGCGGTCTGAAGCCCCCGTCACCCTCGCCTCCCTTAACGTTAACCCCCCACCCCCCCACCCCACCCCACCCCCAGGGTTCCCATAGGTCACCGTCACCCAAAGGTCACGGCGATGAACCTCTGGTGATAAAACACGTCGACGCCGATGAACCCCGCAACGGACGCGCCCTTCGGCCGCTCACCGTGCGAGGGCGGCCGCTCGTGACATTAAAAGCCATCACGGCCGGACCCTGAACTCGCCGGCTCACGGAGGTGGCAATGACAAAACGGTTTAGGTGTGCCTTAAAGGTGTCATAAAAATGTCCATTTCAATGAGGGTTTATGCAGAGATAAATTAAAGTGGCGGCCCTTGGGAGACCAAGCAGACAGGGTGGAGTGTGCCGAGTGGACAGGGGACTGGGCTACCTTGGCGCCTGAGGTTGGGGGGTTCTGCACTGGGGCTGGAAGCCCCCTAATGGGGCTTTTCCTACAGAAGGCCGAGTTGCCCGGGCCTTAAGCCCTCCTTCCTTGATGGCCCCTGGGATCCCTTTGTCCTGTTGTAAACCGCTCGGAAGGAAGGACGTTTAATTACTCGGCGCCGACTAATGAGTTTGCAAACTAATTAAAGGGGCTATATTACACCCTGTGGGGACCCCCATCACTAAGAAAGCCAGGGACATGTTTAATGAGCGGCCTTGATAACCCTTCAAAGGAAGGATGTGTAGTGTGTGTAATGATGCCCGGGGTAAAGCCAGTCTCCGCCAGGGAAGACGTGTGGGCCTCCGACAGCAGATCCTCATCTCGGCGCGAGGAGACGATTTGCCAGCAGGTGCCAAGTGTTTTCAGCCCTCCATCCACAGCTACCTTCCCAGACTTTCTAATCAAAGAAATGCACTCTCCCTCCAGCAGGTTCAAAGGGACCAGCATATCTCCCTTCACTGGGGGTTATATAGAGTGGCAGAGCCAGAACTTGTTTTGTCACAAAGATTACATTATTCAAATTTCCGGCGATTAGATTTTCGCAGAGCATTATAGGAAACTGTTTGTCAGCTTTTTTTTTCTTTTGGTAAGAATCTGACCTATATCAAATTTTGTTCTTCAAATGCCAAAATCAGTAGGAAGGATCTTGGCCGGATAAGAAAGTGCTCTATGAATAGTGGCTGTGGGCATATGGGCCGAATTGGCTCTCAAGATCCATCAAGGTCACTACTGGTCCTTGTTTAGGCTTCATCAAATCAAGCCAGCCTTCACGAAACAAATGGCAGCCTTTTGACGTGTCCTGAAATGCAGACGACACATCCCGACACACCTGACAGACCTCAATCATGACACGACTCAGCCCCTCTGCAAAGTCAATACAACCCTCCGGTAAACAAACCCATTTTTATTTTTTTATTTTTTTGTCGTTTGGTCAAAATATTTCCCCGGCTGACAGGGACGTCTGGTATTTTGCCTGTGGCTCCTGTCAAAACTAACATGGCTTAATTGACTGCGAGCGAATGAGCTCCTGGATTGATGCTGTCAGGCTCCTGAGGAAGTGATGCTGCTCCATCTGTGAGGCGCAACTCCAGCGACAGCAGCAATCTGTTGCTTGGGGATGAGCCAAGACTGCTAGAAAAAAAAAAAAAAAAACGAGTCAGAATTACAGAAAAGTACCTCAGGCGCCACGTGCTTCCTGATCAGCTGTCAGTGATGACATATGCTGATAAGCACGCAGCCGCATACAGAACTGTTTCTCCAAACACCGGGGAACTATAAAATGAAAGAAATGTTTAAGCACCAGCAGACATGCTCAATAAGGGACACACACATACCCATACAAGCACTAACACACACACACACACACACACACACACACACACACACGCACGCACACAATTTTGCATCATGGATACTGTTGTCAAATTCAAGGGGCTTCTAAGCCTCCCCGAAGGTATCGCTGGGAATCATAATGGTCTTGTCTGGGTTGTTAGACATTCCGTGTCAGCTGGGGCCCTCCTCCGGGGATATTCACAACGCAGCCTGTCATCTATTCCTCTGCCGGTGTCATTTGTCCAAAAATGGTGGCATATATTGTCACCTCATGCTTTTACCTCTACCTGTCCCTCAACTATCAGATAGGCTCAGTTCTGACCCCGACTTTTCAAATCTTTTTTTCCCCTACGCCTGTCTCGGTCTCCCTCCCTCCCTCCCTCCCTCCCTTCCCTCCCTCCCTCCCTCCCTCCCTCCCTCCCTCCCTCCCGCCTCTCTCTCATTTCGATTCCTCTCTCTCCCTCTTTCTTCTTCTACTGTTGCGGCAGGAGAGATGTTCCCCCTCTGAAGTGTGCAGTGCGGCAGCGCCTTCTGGCGTGATTAAATATTTAGATGGCTGTCGATGTGGAAGGCAGTGGCAGTGGCGGCGGCGGACTAATCTGCGGGACAGCTGCTGTAGCACATCTGGGTGTCACTGATAGCGGGGGGGGGGGGGGGCAGGTGTGCGTCTGCCGTCTCCGCGCCGACCAGACTTTGGAGGCGCAGCTGTCAATCAGGCGGATGGCGTGGGCGCGGAGGGCCCGGCGGTTCAGGCGCCGCGGCGCGGCGGGCTGGCACTCGGAGCCGATTGACAGGCCTTTTCGTCGACGGCGGCGGGCACGCTTTGGTGGCGCCGAGTTCTCTGTGGTGGCTGTGCCCCTAGCGCCACAGCAAGTCTCTGCCTGGGTTCGCTTTGAGTGTGTTTGGACTTCCAGAAAAGCACAGTATCGCAAACAATCTCCCGTGGTACCCGGCACACAGCTTATTAAATCCAATTAGCCCTTTTATTAATGCTCGCCCACTAGGAAACGGGAAATCACCGAGTCCATTTTCCTCCTTGATGGCGGAGGGCTGTGGTCCGCTGCCTCATTTCTAGAGCAGCCGTCGGGTATTTAGACTGCCCTGCACCTTGTCGAGGTCTGCTGGTAATGCGAGGTGGCTGGAGGTGTGACGTGTCGGAGCATTTGAAGAAGATTGAGTGTGAAAAGCCGCCCACTCCTCTCCCATCCCCCCCCCCCCCCCCCCTTGCACATTTCATCCGACCTGCTCGCGGAGGTGCTGGGCGCGGCCGGCTGCTGTACCGTGGGGCTGGGAGGCCGGCCGGCCTGAAAATCACTTTGTGTTCCTCTCCCCGGCACACGCGACAGGATATGGATGCGTCTCCTCCCTGGCTCGCTCCTCCCGACGCCATGATTAATGGCACTCGCTTCTCTCCCCATCTCATTCTGTTACTGTCAGAGTTAAGTGGGCCGCAGACAATAATAAACAGTCAGTCTTCTGTGAACCCCCTAACACGATCATTCCACCCCACCCAATCCCGATCCGTCCCCCTCCCCACCACCCAACCTTCTCCGAGGGGGGGGGGGGGGGGGGGGGGGGGGGAGAAGGGGGGAGAGATGGAGCGAGAGATTGAGAGGATGAGTGCAAGTTGGCGCGCGTTCATGTGTGTATAATTCGGCGCGAGGGCAAGCGATTGTGTGTGTGTGTGTGTGTGTGTGTGTGTGTGTGTGTGTTTGTGTGTGTGCGTGTTTGTGCGAGAGAGTGTGTGCACTTGAGACAGATAGATGCCGAGGTAAAGACAAAGACCGGGGGCAATGGAGCAAAATGGAGTATGTGAGACGCGGGGAGGGATGGGGAGCGGGTCTCATCTCCCTGTGTGAAAAGACAGCCCCGCTCGAAATTATAGAGAGCACAGAACCCTGCCGAGATAGAAGAGAGAAATGATAAAGGAGAAAATTAGATAGATGGGGTTAAAAGGGATACAACTGAATCTAGAGAGTGGAGGGGAGGAATAAGAGGGGGGGGGGGGGGGGGGGGAGTGCGAGAGCAAAGCCTCCCAGACCTGCTGTTTTATTCACCAGTGTGGCTGTCTTTTCCCAGCCAATCACCCGGCGCCTGTCACTTCACTCTGCCATAGCCTCTTCAGCCCCCCACCTCCTCCCACCTCTCTCCCCAGCCTCCCCCCTTTCCTCCCACCTCTCAGCCTGCCCTCCCCACCATGGCGGTAGGATACCAACGGGCCTGTCACCCGCGTTCCGCCAGCTGACACGCCGCACACCCGAGAGGCTCCTCTGTGGCGGCCCTCCTCCCAGCCGGGGGGAGAGGAGCATGCGGCCGTCCTGGTTTCATCCGTGCGGCCCCGGGCCTGTCAGGACGTTCCAGGCGCGGGCCTCGCTTTAGGGGACGCCCCTGCCCAATCCCCCCTCGACCGATCCCCTCCTCGCCGTGTATTCCTGGGAATCGCGGGGGCCGGGGGCCCGGTGACCCGAGGACCCCTTCTCCCGTGCTTCTCCCCCCGTACCTTATGTTTTGGAACGGGAGCCTGGGCGGAATGGAACGCCGCAATCTCATCACCGGGAGCCCATTGTTTTCACTCTCATGCACACTGGGTAATGGCCATGGAGATAAGGGGATGATTCAGGCCTTGTCTCTGAAGGAAATGTGAAAGGCTGCCACGTAGGAAGTCAAATTACTGTTTTGATGGCTTTTGATGGTGGGGGGCATAATTGCAGGATGGAGGGAGGGATTGAGTGTGAGGAATTTTAACAGATGGGAGAGGAGCTGAGAGGAGTTGAGCTAACACCATAGGCAGTGGGTAGGAGCCATGCCTAAGGTTTTACACACCGCGGGTCGGCTTAATGGGTCTGCCAAGTATGTACTGTGTAATAACAGACTAAAATAGAACGCGGGTGTTTTCTTTTTTTTTCCCTCTCTCCCACTCGCTTTCTTCCTCGCTGCAACCCTGGCCCGCCGGATTGAAACGTGGTTCCCGATGGCAACGCTGATGATGATATTGTTCCGATGTGCATCGCCATAGTAACGGCGCCCTAATTTCCCATTGTTTGTGCGTGAGGTAGTTGCCGGGGGTTTGGTGCGAACGGCAGGCGAAAGAAACATATTTTGGCGACCAACATAAGTCTCATCAACACGTGCAGACAACATAGGTCAGAGGATTACAATTTGCCGTAATGACTGGGGCCAGGCATAAATACTTGCCAGGATTATAATTAGTCTTACTCGGCGCATTCGCGTATACTCAAGTGGAACCAAAACCTCATTGACTTCTAGGGACAGTTTCCATTTAATTGGTGTGTCTTTGCTTTCCTTTCCCTCCGGTTTTCCTGCCTGTCTGTCCTTTATCTGGGAACAAACGAAATAAAGGGTGGCACTTGGCATGGCAGATTAGCTCCGCCGCAGTGACCGGGACCGCGTTCGAGGAAACACCTCGACTGGGACCGGGCGGCAGCGTAGGAGCCTGGCGGTGGAGGTGGAGCTGGGGGCGGGGGGTGATGGTGGTGGTGGTGATGGTGGTGGGGGGAGGGAATTGAAAAAGGAAGCCAGCGGAGCTTTGAAGCCCTCTGTGAAGTGGAACTCAAAAAGCGCAAAAGGGGTATAGATGTGAGAGGGAGACTGATAAGATAAGTTACCCAGACACACACACACACACGCACACACACACTCAAACACACTCACACACATTCACTGCAGGCCTGTGTATGGGGCTGTATCCCCAGGCCCAGGGAGGAGAGACTCCAGCAGGGCCACAGACACACAATGCTCTCCTGGTGGGGCTGCATAAGGCCTGTGCTGAACCTGAGGGGAATTGATACAGAGCACCCCCCCCCCCCCCCCCTCCACTCCAGCTTCCAGCTCTGCATTCCTAGCAGCTGTCCTTCCTCCATCGCCCCTGCCCCCCTCCCCCCTCCAACCCGTCCACAGCTTTATCGTCCCGGCCCATTCTATTTCAGCCAGGAGTGGGAGAAGTTGTAAAGCTAATTAAGGTGCGCGGACAGATGTGCATTCAGACGGCTGCTATTGAGTAGCGGGGATAATGGTGTGGCGGACCCGGTGGGCAGCGGGGGCTGTGTTGGAGGGAGCGCCTACCTGGGCGTGCATGTTAATCAGAGCGCCTGTCGGAGGAGAGCGGGGAATTAAGGGGGAAGGGAAGCGTGTCGCCTGCCTCTACTAAAGAAACAAGGCAGGCAGGCGAGCTGATTAAGAGCGCAAATCCACCCATTCGGTCAGACGGGAAGAGGCGGCGTGGAGGGGAGTGAGGGAAGAAAAACAAAAGAACGAAGGAAAAAAAAAAAAAGAGGAATACAAAACGTGGCTCGATTAATGCCGGCGGTAGAGAGGAGAGGAATGAACCCAGATTGGTGGGGAGGGAGAGCTGGCCTGGGGGGGGGGGGTTACTTGGTGTTGTCGATAATAGTGGCCAGCATTTGGCATCTCTTTGGGGTAATTCACTGTCCGGCAACCTGTGGTTTGGATGCCCTCATAAGCTAAGGGTATGCTAAAACACCTCTCAAGGCTAAACAGTTAAGGTTTTAGATCAGGAG
The DNA here is from genome assembly GCA_017639675.1 of Aplochiton taeniatus. Lineage (NCBI taxonomy): Eukaryota > Metazoa > Chordata > Actinopteri > Galaxiiformes > Galaxiidae > Aplochiton > Aplochiton taeniatus. The sequence goes on from CM030183.1 coordinate 16,280,450, forward strand.
AGGATCATACTTGGGAAGCCAACAAATATGTATATTTTTTACCTAATTTACCACAGGCTGTTAGCATAGTATTTTCAACGCAAGTAATTGTGTCCTACTGTAGACTTATTAGGACACCTCTTATAGTGGTATATTTATGAGTTTAATTTACACGCCTTGAGATGAAGACGTTCTCTGCATGCTGGCTCGCCAGCAACATATTCATGATGAGAAAATATATATTCCATCAAGTCTATCTCAATACTGATGTACTTCACTGGCAAAGCTACGCTTGTTGAATGAAAGATTGTATCAAACCAGTCAACCCGCACTTAGATTAAATAGAATGCGGGGCTTTGGTTTCATCGAGCGTTACACTATATTTTCACTCTTTTGAGAGAGAGGGAAAAAAGGAACAATAATTTGTTTTCGTGGCTGGGTGCACAGCTCCAATCTGAGACAAAGCCTTGTTCACTGATGCTCTCTTTGCTCGCTATCTTTCTGCTTTTAATTGGTTCTCTTCTTCAAAGACAGTTGAATCTTATTCCTCCGTAATTGTGATTATTTACACAATAAAGGTTTTTGGGGGATATTTAGTGCGCTCCTCCTTCCAGGTCTTGATGTTCGCGGCTAATAACGAGCGCGGGAAATTATTTTCAACACTCCATCATTATCTGAGTGTTCAAGTACTGTCTTCCTTTTAATATGCAAATGTCGCTGATAGAATCGGCTGGTAATTGTAAAACACTTAAAGTACCACACGTTTTTTTAGTGTGTGTATGTGTGTGTATGTGCGTGTGTGTGCGGTGCGGTTTCGAGAACGAAGGGATCATGCTGGAGAAACCCAACGCTGCGTTTGGACGTGCCGCCGAGACGATCCGCGTTCTCTAGAGGAGAGGCTGCTCGAACGCCTCTCCAGCCCGGTGGCATTGCCGCGAGTGGCACGCGCGGCGCCCTCGGCGTTAACGTGCGGGCTAGCTCCAATCCAGCCTGGCTAAGACACGGACGCCGGGCCCCTTTCATAATCAGCAGACCTTTTATATCCAATCAAACCACCGCCGAGCTTGCAGATTAGCATTGATCCCCATCATAGCAGCCAGATAGCGATTAGAATCGCACAGTATTTCTGTCATGCCGTCATAAATGAATCTTTTTTTTTTTTTTTTTTACCCGGGTGATGGAAGTGGTGTTCTCGCCATATCCTGATGGGAGGTTGGCGCGTTTTTTTTTTCTCGGGGAGAGGATAGGATCCTGACTTTGTTTTTCTCCTTCGTCTGTTATTTCCCTGAAGAGAAGGGGAGAGTTAAGGGGGGAGGTGAGTGATCGACTGGGCCTTTATTCTCTACGTTTTGGGGGGATTTGAAGTTATTGAAAGTCTGGCCGATGGGTGACAGCTTGGAGATGTCTGTGTGATGCCTGTCCGCCATGTGCCATCCGAGGTGTGTGTGTGTGTGCGTGTGTGTGTGCGTGCGTGAGCTTGGCACGAATGTGTGGGCACTCCTGAATGTGTGTGTGCGTGTGTGTGTGTGTGTGTGTCTGTATAATGTGCATCCATCCGTCTCCAAGGCAGAGGGCAGGGTTTCTGCTCTTCTGTACCTATGCTTCTAGTGGCCAACCATCCCTGCCTGCACACACATGACATCGCCCCAAAATGGATTTTCGCCAGCTGTAGAGGGCGGCAAGATCAAACAAATGTTGGTAGAGAGCTGGGGCCGGTTGTTGCTCTGAGAGATCAAGCAAGACAAGGAGATGGAGAGAGCAAGAAAGTGAGAAAGAGAGTAAGAGAGAGAGAGAGCTAATCTCTCGTTCACTGATCCCCTACACCAGGTTTATGATACAGTAAACCGTCGGACGGCACCTTTATGGACCAACAAGTTTCCAACAACTGCTCGTTTTCAGGACAGCTTTCTGAGAGGGTGGGGGGGAGGGGGGGGGACAAGGGGTTGCTCCATTTCTTAACGATTCTTCCAAGTAGCCACGCATGGAATAATGGATGGGTAATGCAGAACGACAGCTTGCAGTGCGCCGCCATTAATGTTGTAATTCATTTTTAGTGTTTCTACTATTGCGCTGCAACAGGAGGCACAGATGTCACCTGAATCTGCTCCTCGGAGGCGCCAGAGCACACCCCGACTTCACCAGCTGTCCGGGAACACACCCTGCCAGCCAGCCTACTCTGTGGCCAAATGCGGCCCTCCGAGTGCTGTGGCGGTGCACATACCCTATGTTTGTGTTTGTGTTTGTGTGTGCGTGTGTGTGTGCGCGTGTGTGTGTGTGTGTGTGTGTGTGTGTGTAACATACTGTTATGTGCATCTTTTCATTCTGACAGACTGTGCTGGGAGTAGCATGTAATGCTGAAGAAATAATAATAATACAAATAATTTCCTCACCTTATCTTCACCTCATGTACGAACATCTTTAAACTCCGGTGGTACTTTATTGTGAGCAAAACACTTAAGAGGAGGGGTGCAATTATGCAGGTTTTGCTAAGGCAAACATGAGCACAAAGGTGTGCTATTTGTTTTCCACCAGGGCAACATTTTATTATTTAGGGACCTTTTCAGAAGTTAAAGCTTGAGAAATCAACACTAACACAACCCGTATTTAAATAGAAGGGCACAAATTTACTGTGAAGATCGTCTTGGCAAAACCACAGAGGGAAATGTCAAAAGAGAGAGAGGGAGTGAGAAGGTGTGTGTGTGGGGGGGGGGGGGTTCAAAGAGAAAATAGCTGACTGACTGTGTAAGTGAAGCTAAGCTCAAAATGAGAAAGTTCATTATATGCCCGTCAAGGTGAAAGGAAGGCATCTCCTCGCAGCTGCAGTTAAAATGTCGACCTTTCCTACTCTGGGGTGAAAATAGAGGGAATAAAATAGAAGAAAAAAGAGACGGAAAAGCTTTTACTTGTGAGTGTTCTCGCTCGTATCTGTGTGTGTGTGTGCGTCTGTGCTCGCGTGCGTACGTGCGTCTGTGCTCGCGTGCGTGCGTGCACATTTGCCCGTTGTTCTGAGCCCACTCCAGACAAGGGCAGCCATGTTAATGGGGCTGCTCTGTAAAATGACCCTTACATCCGTTTCTTCACACATTTCTACTGTGCTTCCAAAAGTCCTCCTATTTTCCCCCCTTGTCAGCAGTGTTTGTGTATCACTGTTGTGCGGGTGACCTCCACTACGAGAGCGCTGCCCTTTGGAACCTTAGCTTGTCTGCCGCTTTGTACCCACCCATGTTTAGTCTTTTCAATAGCGCTCCGGATGCATTTTAATACGCCGGCGAAGCCCAACTGAAATCATAGTGCCACGTGACCTTTGCCGATCGCGTACACTTCCCCCTGAGCCTCATTATTACAATATCGCAATCCCAGGTTTGCTGGTTCCTACCGGCAGAATCTTCCCCATCTGTTTCCTCATATGAATATTGCTCCCATTCAAGAACTCCCTGTACTGCTCGCTGGGCTAAAACAAGTGCACTCAAATTAGTATTAGGTCTTTCCCTTCGCGCAGTATGATAAGAGCTGGTATAAAAAGGGCAAGGCGGATAAAATATATTGAAGGTGGAGCTCTGATCGAATCTCTGCTTATTTTTTTTTACGGCGAGAGGGTCAAACGACAGGGGTTTGCAGGCTGGCGAGTTATATAGTGGTGCATCAGTGCTGATGTTTCTGTGTCCTTTTGTGTTTCAGAGCGAGGTTCAGTCAATGTGATTTCCAGACTGGATTAGGCTCTCGGCAACACTGAGAAGTAATCCAGTGAAGTTGTCAGCCAGCCTGCCAGCCAGCACAGCAGCTTTACGAAGCAAAGTCTACACTAGCTTTACGAAGCTAAGGGAGACAACCATTTAACTATTCGACAGGTATGACCAGTCTGCATTTTTCTTGAAAAAAACAACAAGACCGTTTCAACACCGAAAAGCACAAATTGTAAAAGAAATTGGATATATTCCATACTGGTTTCATAATAATTGTTTACAACATCGAAAACAAACTAAATCATAAATTATAATTTTTTCCACACAACATATTGAAAGCCAGATAACATTTCCTAGTGCTAGTTTTTCCCTTGATTTTAGTATTCGTGTTTGCTTGTTTATGTAAAAACATTGAAGAGATGAAAAGGTCTCTTCCGCAGATGTCATGTCAACGACCAAAGAAAAAGGTTTTCTTCCTGCGCTCACTGTATTGAGTCACCCTCCCATACTTAGGTTTTGTTTTCACCTTACAGCAAGCGGCCTACGCTTCAGCCTCAGTTTATGCCTCACATGTGGCCACATGTTTACGACGAATGACTGTGTCAGCGAGAACTGAAAAAGGCTTAATGATAATGGAGATCGTTTGAGTCTGCAGCTCAAGTGACGGTGTAGGATCTGTTCAATCCTCCCTCAAAGGAAGTCATCATTGTCGTTTCAAAGCACCCTGAAAGCGGGCCTCGCCAGAGCAGACAGAAACAAGGGCCAATAAGTGCCATTTGGTTTCTGTTTGTTTTCGTTCCTCCTCAGTAGGGCCGACGCCACCGAGGGCTCAGTGACGGAGCGCAGGGTGACTCCACGAATTCCACATGGGCAGAAATCTGGCCCCTCCAGGGACTTCCTCGACTGAATGGGAAAAGGGCCCCCCGAATCTCGCTGCGGGGCGAATCGAACGTCTCGTCGTTTTGAACTCTTCCTTCTCCAGACAGCTCCCCGAAGCTTTGTTTACACGCGGAGGAGTGCCCTCCGATTGGGCCTACTTGAAGTAAGCGTGTCACACCGGGTATTGAATGTTCCTCTCCTGAAGAGGAGGGCCGGAGTGGATTATATGGCTCAATGGGCCCTGTGTAGTGTGGGGAGTGGGTCCAGCAGGTACCCGTTGAATCCTAGCCAAGACACAGGCACAGTGTTGCGGGGATAATGTTGCCCTCCCAGCAATTCAACTCTGGAGGTTTGGAGTGGGTTTAGGGAGGAAAGTATTGTTAAATCAGCCCGCCCCCCCCCCCCCCCCCCCCCCCCCCCCCCCCCCCCCCCCCGTTTGTTTTGCTTTCCTCCCCTTGTCTCTGTGAGTGGAAGCTCACAGGTCCCCCTTCGGCTCACGTTGGAATTCTTGGGGTGCCAAATTGAATCGCCCTTCTGGCAGCCCCTCTGTATCATGTGACGTATCTAAGGCCCGCTCGGTAATGGGGAGAAAAAGCAGGGGCTTTCGCCTCCCCCCGCCGTTGAGGTGTCATTAACACTGGTCTCTTACCTGCTCCCATGTGTGACGGTGTACTTTCTCCTACCCTTGGGTCTTTGGCGTCCCTTGTTCCAGGTCGGTTCCCCACAGTATAGAGGGGTTACGCCCCCCCCCCCCCCCCAACTCCCCACACCTCCCTTCCGTAAATGTTGGGTACCAGAGCCCCAAAGCCTCGCCGCCCTGCCTGGACAAATTGCCAGCGAGCGGCTCATTTACTCGAAGCCGTCATGAATGGAGTGTGCCGTGACTGTGTAAACAAGTGCAAAGACTCCCAAGGGCGTTCCTGCATAAATAATGACCGGGGGAGATGTTTGCCATTTGTACCACTCACCGGCTGCAGACATGGGTCAGCTAGTCTCCTCTGCGGGGAGTCTCCAGTAAACAAGCCGTTGCCGCCGCCAACGCACCCATTAACCTGATGGTGAGTTTACCTAGCGGCGGCACAGGTGCGAGGGGCTGTCGGCGCTGGCTGGCGGAAGGTTTCGGGGGCCTTCTTTCCTTAGGAGCACTTGTTGTGTCTAAACTCTGTGGTCGGAACGGCTCGAGTTTGTAGGAGCTGCAGTTTGGACTCGCTGACTTTCCTCCGGAGGAGCAAGCGGTGGGCTAGCGTCGGGCGATTCCTCTTTCCCGCTCCGGCACGTTCCGGCGCGTTCCGGCATCGTGACTGCTCTCTGCAGCGAGTCGGGAGCGTTTCAGGAGCCTGCGCGGTCTCCATATGTGCGGCAAACACGACAGGCCGCGTAGGTTGTCCTGCTTGGAGCGTGGGTTCGTAGGAGAATGGCCAGCGTGAGGCGCAGCACTGAAGAGGATATGCCAGAGAGAGAGAGAGAGAGAGAGAGAGAGAGAGAGAGAGAGAGAGAGAGAGAGAGAGAGAGAGAGCAAAGGAAATAAAGAGTAAGACAAAGAAACGCCCACTCCCCATTAGCTAAAGCATGGAGTGTATCCATCATGCTGTAGAATAACATCGGGAGTAGGAAGAATCAAAAAAGAGAGAGAGAGAGAGAGAGAGAGAGAGAGAGAGAGAGAGAGAGAGAGAGAGAATATACATCAGAGAAAGCCCACGTTCTACTGCACGGCAACATGGGATGGAGATATAAAACAAATCTCCGCACTTAGGCTGTGCCATCTGTTCATCTCGGTGAAGAGCAAGCCTTTACGAGGGAGTGCTTCCTCCCTCCCGCCAGAGAAACCATCACTGTTGCTCAGAAACCAGACAGCTCGACAAAGTGACACGTCTGGATGCCAACCCTGTAGCTACGCCCCCCCCCCCCCCACACACAAACCCCCCCGCACGCCGCCCCTCCCTCCCCCTGTCTCCTCTGCATTTCACATTTGTTTTCTGATAGTTTGCGTATCTAAATCCCGTTTTTTTGATAGCATATGCAAAACACAATGTGACATAATACAATTTGAGCTCCATGTGAGAAATGGGATTATCTTTGGGCGTGATTGTCAGCACTGTGTTACAGTAATCATTTTCTTCCGGGAGCGGGGGGACGTGACTCACTCACAAGTTGACCCGCTGTCATTATCTGTTCCCTCTGACAGTCTTTTATACGTTCGGCATGTTTCTTTTTTTTTGGGGGGGGGGGGGTTGTTTTCCTTCAGGTGCCTCCGAAAATGAATGGAGATTTAGAAAATATTGAAATAAAGGGGAGTAATGAAAAATAAATAATCCCCCTGCAAATTGGAACACGGAGAAAATCCCACACCGCTGCCTTCCTCCCCTTCCCCTGGGGGGCTGGGGATGTGCTGTTGCAGACGCCGTCGTCGATAGGCTCAGTGCTGTGGTGGGGCCTTCCTCTCGGGGGGGCGCTTGCCAGCCAGACACACTCCCCAGTGGTCTAATTGATACAGGATGGGCTTCCCAGGGCCTAGGGAGGAAGGTCACCACTCGTGACTTTCACGCCCGCTCGGTGATGTCGCACATTTCGGCACCGCACAGAACAGCACCGGCGAGGTTTCCCAGCAGGCGCGTCTTGTCGTTTTGCAAACGTCCCTCGGACCTTTTAGGGCTCCCATTTCTCCGCAGCACGCCGAGAGATAAATGCTCGCCATTGTGAGGCGGTTGGTTAGCGGGGAATCCGATTCATCTCCCACTAACCACAGCGCCCTCACTCCCGGGACAACCACGGGTCATGCGTCTCTTTGCGGCCGATTTGAGCCCAGGCATCCGAGCGGCGCACGCTTTCCCCTGGCGGTTGCCAAACGGCGACACGTGGCCGGTCATGCATCATCTTTGAGTGGTGGGCTGGCTGACGTCTAGTCATCTCCCGGCCCCCCCCCCCCGTGCCCTGCTTTCACGGCCCGTGAAGAGCACATCCATCAGGACAGGTGTAATTTGCCGTGCAACCGCCGCCTCTCTACCGATACAATTTGTTAACCGATTGTTAAATGCGTATGTGATTGAAATGCCCGGCGTGCGACCCCCTCAGAGATATGCAAAGACTTATTCCATTTTGTTTTCCTCACGTGTCCTTTTTCAGATGTCCAATTGACAAGTTGTTTAACCTTGTGGAAGATTCATATATCGGGGGTCCTTTTTTTATTTTTCTATGGGTGTCCTTAGGCAAACTAATTGTTATACGTAGCCAATAAATCTCGGACCTGCTGTCAGTGGCTTCTGAGAATGAAGACGATAGTTGTCTAAGAAACAGCGTTGGGACTCATCTTTTTTTACAGAGATAATTATGAATTCATGCAGGGGGGGGGGGGGGGGGGGGATGGGCGGGGGGCACGATGCTCGTTTAATCTCCCCGCTGAATGTGGCGGAGATGAAAGGGGTCTTGAGCTTTTAACTCCCGGAGATACCTCAGCAATTTGTCAGACTAACCGGCGTTCACCGGCGGATGAAGTGGCACGTCGGTCTCCCGTGGCCCCTGTTAAATGCACTTCACGCTCCGATGTATTTGTTGTTCGCTGACATTGAGGTGACCCAGAACATTCCATGTCATTAAATGCTCCGAGAAGTTTTCAACCGGTGGCCGTAGTTTCTTCCCAACCTCGGCAGCCCCCATCACTTGGCTCTCGCACGACTGTCAGACTGCCGGCATTTTGTCTGTCCAGGTGTAATCACATTCCCCCATAGCGTCTCTTTCCCCCGAAAATTGCTCGACTCCTGCCACTCCAAAGTCTTTCGAAGCATTGTCTGCATGCTTGCTAGACCACATTAGATGTGCTTTTCTGTGAAACATCCCTACTTTAGATGTCGCCACGATGTTCTTCAAAGATTCTATTCATCTGACGGAAATTGCTGACGACAGCGGTACACATACCGTTTATTCTCCTCATCTTCCTCCGCAAGTACCTTCTGCGTATTTCGTATTCCATCTCATCATTGTACGTCTCCCGCCGTGCCCCCTCCCTGCCGATGAGAGGCCATGAGACGTTACGCTCTCTTCCACTGTGCCTTAAAGACGGCCATTTCAGCCCCGGCTTATCTGAGCCGAAAGCGAATGGGGTGATGGCTGCGGTGTGATCTTAGGTCTCGGGGGGTGGTCCCCCCCGCTTGTCAGAATGTGCTGTTGCAGGATCTTCCTGATGAAGTCATTAAGAAGTCATTAAGAAGCCATTAAGAATCATTAAGTCGGCGAGGTGGCACTCTGGTGCGCGCACAGCGAAGTGCCAGGCATCAGGAAAACGTGTTAATCACGCAGTTTATTTGTTTCCCCAGTGTGAGACTGTAAATACTACGACAGTGTGTCGAAGTGTGCAGCCTAATGAAAGCCCGCCTAAGCTCCCTCTCTGCCAGTGTGCGAGCGCCCGTCTCCGGAGGGGCCCCTCTCATCATCACGCGATGGCTGCAGCCCCGCCAGCTGACTCTCCAAAGCAACGAGCGGGAGCGCTCGCATTCCCGGTTTTGGTATTCCCTTTATGTCTCCGGCTAATCGGCCAGGTGTGTGATTCATGGAGCGTCGGCGGGATGAAGGAAGTACACTAAAGAGCAACGCTGAGTTGGAATTGTCTTTTATGCCCACAATAGACAGCAGATGGGTGATTTTCTCTGCACGTTTGTGTGTTGTATTAGTGTTTAAATAAATCCTCACACATGCGTCTGTGTGTGTGTGTGTGTGTGTGTGTGTGTGTGTGTGTGTGTGTGTGTGCGTTTTAATCATGATGTGTCTCCACTCACCTTTCGTGAGCATTCCCTTGGCGCGGTTGTTTTTCCAGCTGATTGTCTGCGGCCACTAGAAGGTCTGTATACTGGCAGGTTGGGCGGAGGAGGAGGGGGGGGGGCGGGGGGAGGCTACTCGAGGAGCCGCTGAAGAGCTCTTATCTCCCTCATTAGGACCAAGCGAGATGTGGCTTCTCCCCATAATCATCTCCATACAGTAAATCTCTCATTAGGAGGCCACTCTAATCGGAGCCCTCCGAGAGAGGAGAGGCCCTTCCTGGGTGGCGTAAACAGAGGGGAGGGGGAGGGAAGGAGGCTCAGGTGGCACTCTGCGAGCCCGCTAATGCCCGCTGGCACTGGGCTCTGAGAGGCCTACCTCGACCCTTGACCCCGTGGAGCAGTCCCCGTTCGTTTTGAGCAGACCCAGGAACACACCGACCGCCAGGGCTATCGACGTGGCCTCATGCCCACGACTCGTGTCGCGTCCGTGCGGGCGGCGATGGGACTCGCCGATTCCCTCCGTCGCCGTTTGGTTTGAGCGGAGTCGGGGTCGTCCACCTGGCCGCAGCGCGCCGGATAAATTGAACGAAAGCTATGGGACAGCCGGCGCCATGTTTATTCGTGGGAAACCACCGATGGTTCTACCTGGCCCGGGTGCCTCTGCCTGTCAAACGGAGAGTTCACCCCGCGTCTGACTGGACGGCGCGGGTCAACAAACTTCTCTGGCGGATTAAGCCTTGTTGTGTGTAAACACATTAACGGGCAATTAATATGGAGATTCTGCTCCAGATGTGCTTGTAAGTGTGGATTTTGGACTTGGCAGGCAGCGCTTCGGTCCATATGGGTTAGCTGCTGCTGCAATATTCCACCTGCTCCTGTCGCCATTATTTTTCACACGGGCAAACAAACGGCGCCAAATGAGATCCGCAACGTTTGGTCGGGCTAGCCTGATGAAGATGGGCAAAATCGGGTATGCTCGTGGCATTAATACACACCTGGTTGAGTGTGAGCCGAAACGTGGTACGAAACAAAAAGATCCCAAACTGTTTTTGTTTATCCTTTATGCAAATGTCCTGTCCTCCCACGCGATGATGGTGATGGTTTGAGGTTTTCATCAACAACTGCCACTGTCGATTGAATGATGAAAAGAGCATTTATTTATTTTGTTTCGGAGCCTGCGCCTGTCAAATTCACCACTGTTTAACGAAAGTCAAGTAGCACAGCAGCAGTCGATGTCGCCGCGTGGCACCGGGGCAAATAGTAACGCACGCTTTTTTTTATGGTCAGGGAATGACCTTGCTTTCGTGTGACAGACCGCCCTCAACGAATCCAAGGTACATCGGATCTCCCGAAAGCCTGCGTATTTCCACACTGCACTGTACGCCGGTGAGTCTCTGCAGATGCTCAACACGGAAACCGCGGAGTCTTCTGATTGTATGGCCTGGTTTTCCGTGTCGAGTGCGGGGTGTTTACGGAAGAGTTGGCAAAAGCCTCCTTTAAAACGTGTGTCTCATGCAGTATTCCCTCAAATCTCCTCGACATGAAAGGGAGAATGGACTACATTATTTAGCGCTCACAGGCAGCAGGCAAAGCACTGACTTAAATTAGCCATCGATGTTAAAGAGTGAGAAGGGAGATGACTGGCCGCCCACACGCGTCCAGTGCTAGCGCCAAATGCTAGCCACAGCCTCCCACTCACTGCCCCTGGGGGTGCTGCCGGCCCAGCCCGGATGGGCGAGTGCTCCCCTGATGGTAGCATCCTTTTCCCCCAGGTCTGCAGCACGCTGACAGCTAAAAGGGGGAGGCGCTAGCAGAAGCTGGCCACATTTTGCTCTGGCTGGCATGGGCATCGCATTGGCTCGGGCCGGGCCTGAGTCGTCCAAGAGCTCTGTCTTTTCCGGCCCGGCCTGGGTGCCCGCATGGGGCCTGGCACGCAGAGCCTGGGTTTGGCATCCCGGACAAACAACGGGAGGTGGAGGCATCCTCACTCTCTTGATGATCTGCTCCGAGGACGATTTCCCTTCTTTCAGGGCAGGGCTGAGGGAAACCATTTTGAAGCCACTCAAAGGGAGACAGAATGGGGAACAGAGGACGCTGGAGTTGAATCGATTTGGGGATTTGAATGCATTTGACTTCCACCTGAAGAATGTGACAGTCACGGTATTGTCCGTCCATCTGCTGCAGTGGTGCTAGACGCACAGCAACAGCGATGCATTCAATTTCAACAATCTTTTTGGGATTGGTCGAAATAAACACGCTTGTTTATATAGCTTCAAAAATATGAATGTTAATTAGAATTGCTAATTCGATGCAGGCTCTTCAAATGTATAAATAACCGTAACAATTTGTACCAGTCCTGGAATGGATCTTCTACACACAGAGTGTAAGTTTTATGGTCTGCACTTTTTTTTGGGAGGGGGGGGCGATTTACGGCGCGTCCATGAAGGTAGTCACACCAGTCCATGTGATATTTAAAATGTGCTGATCCTTTGTGGGAGTAGAAGACGGCCTAACTCGAGATACCATCCTCCACATTTCCTATTTCGGTCCACAAACAGCCACGGGTCAGAACAGACCAATGGTGGCCAGGGAGAGCACCCCACGTGTGTTGATCACACTCTCCACACCCTGTGCACACATCACTCTTTTCTTAGACTCACGCACGGCAGCAACAACTTTGTTCCTTGTATCCGCACAATATTGGGGAATACGTATTGAGCTCCCAGTGTTGCTCATGAGCTGGACGCAACTTCGCCCCACTCCCAGTAAGCGAGCAGACAGAGATTTGAATCCCACCAACGGCCTACAGACAACGTTCAGTGCGGAGTCGCTCATTAACATACGCCGCTAGGTGGAGGGCCAGCCTGCCATCGCTGATGGAAAGGAAAGGAAACTGTATTTTAAAACAGCGCCCTTCCTGTAACCCCCATAATTCAGGCTGTTTATGATGTAAATATTTCATAAAGGTGAGATGACCCCACAGCATGGCAAAGGCCATTAATAATCATAAAAGTGTGGACCTCCCTCTCAATGATTAATTGCATGTGATTTGCATAATGCTTTGTTTGCGGTGAGCCTTAAGCAATTTACTACAAGCCAGGCAAACTCCTTGGAAGTAGCCAAGGCTACTTCAAAGTGATTTTTGTTTCCGTGGTATCCGTTCATTTACATTTCTCTCCATGGAGGTTTGAAAAACAGAGAGCCTGTAGGAAAATAGGCTGTCTGTCAACAAACAAGCATTAGTTGCTAGCTGCACATCCTTATCATTATGAATAACCGCTTCCTTCTCCTGTGACCTTTTCCTTTAGGAATTAGTAATTGCCCATTCCTTATTACATAGAGTACAGTGGTAGAACCTTCCGCTGACATATATATAAACCTTAATGGAGCATATATATATATATATGTATATATACACAGGTGTTAGTGTAAATTAGTTTCCAAGCACATGAGTCCATTAAGATCATAATGAACCTCTCCATTGACAGGTATATTTAGTAGGTGAAAATTACGCATACCAGACAATAAAGAGAAAATAATTCTTCCCACACCTACTTGTGTGAGCAAGATATATTTGCAAAGTTGGATGAATCCAAAAGCAGACACAATTATATTGCATGCCCCTGCCATCCTCTAGGTCACAGCTAACTATTATAGTACACACACACACACACACACACACACACACACACACACACACACACACACACACACACACACACACACACACACACACACACACACACACACGTAATGCTTTGCCCATACTGGCCTAACACCCCATGCATTTGACAGCTCTTCCTTGGTAAAGGGAAATTCTTCTGGAGTAAGCAATGCAAGACTATTTAGGTTGGACCAAATATCTTGGTCAGGTTTTGACCTTTGCTCACGTCCTCTACCCCGTTTGCATTTAACTAGACAAGACAGTGAACTGCACTCGTGTAATAGACAAATCTGTGTTCAAAATGCGTTAGCTATGTTCTCCCTGTGCAGTACTTGGGCTGTAAGTGGGTGTATTTACCGAGCAGGACGGTCGGGGACCCATCCTCTCCCAGTGTAACCACACCGGCCAATAGGATAACTAGAGCGGTGGGGGTCCTTTGTGATCAGTCAGACAGACCAGACTGGCCAAACAAAGCGGCTCTCCAGTGAGACATTAAAGACCCGACCGGTCAATAGTCCTGTTTGATGTGGATTCTTCAGAGGCAGAACTAGTGGTGAGCGTGGCCCGGGTTACAAGCCCCTGCCCTCCTCCCCCCTTCCCCCCCTCCTTCCCCCTATACCGTGGCAGACAAAGACCATACATCTGCGGCCCCCCCCGGGGAACAGGTGGCGGCAATTTAGCCCTGACCCGTCGCCGACATGGTGTTTGATTGGAGCCCGGCGCCACCGCCTTGTTTCCGCACGACGGACGGGCTGAGCGGCTGACATTTTCACAGTGTTTAATAAAAGCCGGTCTTGATTAGCGAGGCCTCGACACAATCTTTTTATTTATTCGAGGCGGCGGCACGGGCGTTCATTTCTAGTAATTAATGAACAAACGTGGAGGGCCTTGGCACAGCTGCCTCCGCTGGGAGGCGGGTGGAAGACACCCCTTCCCGCCGTCCTGATTAGATGCACTTAATACCGAGGCCTGGCCACGGCACTCACACTGTCTGGCGATTGCCGGGGCTGCAGCGGACTACCTGGGCTTTCTTCGACTGGCGAACACATAAGGAAGCGGCCCCACTAATTTGGTCCTCGCAGACCCTCTAATTATTTCTGCATAGCGACTTGGCTCGGCTGTTCTATGGATAATATGATACACTGCAGCTGGCTTCTTTAAAGGTCTACGGTTGCAATATTTATTAGTCGTAATGAATACAGCCAATGGTAAACAGTCATTATTTTTCTGAGGATTATGTTCTTAATGAGTCCTGTGAATCCGCAACCCTTTTCCATTATTCGGAGCGGTATATATATATTTATATATTTATTTTTCAGGATACAGAGGAGCTGATGCTGGACTTCAATGTTGAGGATAGAGATGCGGTGAATGTGGAAACGAGGCCAACCGGTTGATTCCGGTTCCAACCGCCATCTTCCCGGCGTTCACCGTGTCCGCTACCGGGCTCCGGTCTCTTGCCATCTTTCGTTTGTTCCTGTCGTTCTAGAAAGGAGTGGTTTTGATTGTGTTCTTCCTCCCTCCCCGTCTGGCGTCCTCTGTCTTTGGCTGTCACACGGTTTGAGTCGGAGGGATAAGCTGATCTCTTTTATCTGCACTTGATCTTCTTCTCTTTTATCGCCGCGTCTTGGTTCTCCTTCCTCACATCCCCCGGCCCACCCGCCCGCCTTCCACTTGGCAGGTGGCGGAGCTCCGCTTCACGAGAGCAGTTTAGACTTGAAAGGTTAAGGACGTGAGGAGGGGCCTGAGCGGGGGGGGGGGGGGGGGCTGCTCGGCGGGTCCGCAGGTTACGGCTCTCCGAGAGCGGCTCTGTCACTCGGCGAGACCACGTCTGGCCGCCCGGCATACCGCCAGGGGCTAATTGTCTGCCAGCTTCTTTTTTGGGGGGGTGGGTGGGTGGGTTGGGGGGGGGGGGGGGGGGTTACGTGGCAGGCTTGAAATGGACCGGTCTTAAGTTCAGGCCTGCTTACATCTCGGGAAGAGAGTTATTCCCACGGCAGGCCGAGAAAGGCGGGGAGGGAGCAAAGTGGGGCTGGAGGAAATCATACCGGAGCTGTTCCTCAGCCCCTGGGCTGTGAGGCGTCAGGAGTCCATCACGGTCAACCGAGATGGTGGGAAATGTAGAAGACCCGACTGAGACATCCCCGCAAATGGCCTCGGAAACGACCCTGACCGCGGCCGGACGGTTCGACTCAGAGCCCCTACGTGATTCATTATCTCCACATTCGCCTGGGTGAACCCGAAACAATCATAGCTTATCTACTTCCCCTTGCAATCATAAAGCTGTAACTGGATGATGTATTGTAAAATATATGCATTTATATATTCAAACAGGTTTGGATATTCCCTCGGTTCTATCACAGGGGCTGCTTTATATGTAACTATACATAAATATTTGATCAAGTAATCACACTTTTATAATGCAAATTCAGATTAAGTGCAATTGAATGTCAAGTAATTTACGCGGAACACGACAAAGAAATGTCCGTTTATTATTAAGCCATAACTAGTCATATAGCCACCCTTGCCAGTGATAAGCGTGTGACCATGTTCTCTCTGATATTGTAAATGGAAAACATATTTTATTCCACCGTCCCTTCTAATATGTTTCGAGGATGAATAATGATCAGCAGTGCGCTTGTCCATTGAACCTTGTATTAACGGTCCCCCACGCATTAGAAAGTGCAATTCCTGAATGGTCGAGAAACCCATTTAAGTAGCAATAAAATTGCAAATGCCTCCTTTTTTTTCCCTTCTGTTTTGCTGCCTTTCAGTATGGGCGGTGGGACGACTTGCTCTCTCCAGCTCTGTGTGAGCCTCTGGTCTCACACATACATTGCGATGTGATACGGAACACATTTCCCCATCCAATTCCTCCCTGCTGCGACGGTGAAACACTCTGCGAGATCCATCTTTTTCAATTACGCCGATAGGGGACAGCCGTGCCTTTAAGCCCCAGAGGGAGAAGGAGTTTTAAGGACAGGTCTCTCTCTCACCTCTCAAGGGGGATTCAAATGTATTGGAAGCATCGCATATTAAAGAGAAACCGGCCCGGCTTTAATCGGCAAGGGTACTCACAGAGGAATCCAATGTCCGGAGACTCTGGCACAACACACACACAGACACACACACACAGATATATACAGAGGAGAGGCGAACAGCAGGACTATGCTATGGAAATAGGACCAGGGCCTCCGACATCCCCCCCCCCCCCCCCCCCCCCACAAAAGACAAGTCGGGAATCACACACAGGGATGAAAGGGAAACCAAAATGCGACATGCTGTTGGTGAGTTTTCCATGACCGTAGGGAGAGGCAGGAGCCGGCAGGTACAGGAGCAGCTTCACTCACCTCTCCCACCGGGCTGCCTTCTGTCCCGGTGCGCCGGCACGTAAGCTCGGCGCCGGCGCTCCAGGAGTTCCACGCTAAAGGTTATGGAGGCTGTTGTTTTGCGCCCCCCCCCCCCCCAGCGTGGCCCCCCCCCTCCTCGGTGAATCGGTTGATCACCACGTGAGCAGGGGGTGGGCCGTGTGATCAGTCGAGGGCCCTGCCGTGACGGGGGATTGGAAACACCGGGACCCCTCTGAGTAATGCCCCCCACTCCTCCCTGTGACCCCCCCCCCTGCCTAGCCCCGGCCCAGCGGGCCTCCACAGAGGGATGTGGACACGCAGCTCCAGAGGGCGTGGTGGGACAGCTGGCCATGTCTTTGTGTGTGTGTGCAGCGCGAGCGACGCTTCGGGTCGCCTTAAACAACACGGTGCCAGTGGCATGGTGTCCAGCCCCTTCCTCTCCAGTCATGGTAGCCAGACAGGCTTTCTCTCTCCCCCCCCCCCCCCCCTTCTCTTTCCCCACAGTCCCCCACGCTGAACCAGAGGAAAGGAATTACACTCCCCACAGGTGGCCCTCCACCGCCCCGGAGACAAGCCCCCTGCCGCTCGTCAGCTCGCTGCGAGGGAGGGGGGAGAGGGGGGGGGGCGAGGCGACGAAGACAGCACCCCGGACACAGTCGAGATTGAAAAAGGGGGAGAGCCCCCCCCCCCCCCCCCCAAACGGGCCGAGGTGACCTGGCCCGGATTGTTGGGGAGATTAAAAGTCGGGGTTTATGATGCTTTTCATTTGTCAGGCGGCCCGTGATTGATTCGCGCCCTAAGCCGTTTCTAAGTGCAGTGCCACAGTGGCACACGCCAACGGCCGCCGTCCCTGCCAATGACATCGCCCCCCCCCCCCAGAGGCCGAGGAACGGCGAGGGGCTGCATCGTTCAGCCACCCGCGCCCTCGCCCCGTACCTTCACATGCCCCCCCCCCCCCCCCCCCTCCACCCCCACCCTGCACGCTAAACCACATTCTACATCACTTAGGCCATGCGCTCTCCCTCACTGCGCTCGTGCTCGCAATTTAATCGCCTGTCATTCTCCAATAAATGGACTCTCAACGGCAGAAGTGACTTGAATGGGATCCTGTGGCTATACCTGCTCTCTGTGTCTCCACCGCGTTACTGTAAATCCTTTTGTGAAGGCTCCATAAAGACGCCCTGTAATCTCCTATGGTGTGGGGAAGCACAGTGCAGCCTCGCCTCACGCTTTGACCCCCGTGAAGGGCACAGTCAAGCTTTGTAGTAAAACTTTTATTGGATAAGGGGGGAAGCCCCCCAGTGTATGGAGGCCTTGGTCTGTAATTGCTTGATACCCTTCTGCTTAATATACCCGTAGAGGAAGGGAGGGAGAGAGGGGGGGAGGGGGGGATTGAAGTAGTGCCTGGTGTCGGGGAAAGGCGAGTGCAGTCGGAGCGATGTCTTTGGACTGCTCGTCGTCGGTTGGAAGCCCTGACCAGGCTCACCCTGCGTGGTGTTTTTCCGCGGGGCCCACAGATGGGATCAAAAAGCGCCAGGCCTTTTGTTGTCTCCCGTCCCCCCGCTGCTCCGCTCCTTTATGATCCCAATCTCCCAGGCCCGTTCCACACGGGCGGCGCCCGATTGTGTTCGCAAACAAAACCCGCCGTCCCCAGCGATCGCCCTCATTGAAACGCGGGCCCCGTGTGGAGATATGTCGCCCGCCGTTCAGGAGCGGCAAAGGGCGGCCCCGCGGTAATACCTCAATGTGCGGCCGCCACAAAGGAAGACGACGCGGGGAGAGCGTGCCCGCCGCCGTGCCAGGGACTTCACGGCGGGCCTGGGGGCGCCGGCGGAGTGCGGGCTTTTGTCTCACATCCATAAAGGGGAACACAGGCGCTTTGTCCGGCTCCTGACACACAGGGAGCACGCGGCCGCTGGCGCGAGGAGAGTGATAGGACGGGGCGGTCAGGCGGGCGGGGGCGGGGGGGGGACATGAACACGAACATGGCGCCGTTCTTGCTCTCCATCATCCTCTGGGTCCCCCCCCCCACCCCCACCCGTGCAGAGCCACATCTGGGGCCAGGTGGCGTCCGGACATGTTGGTCCCCAACGGGGCTTTAATGGTGGCCGCCGTCCTGACTGACAGGACGGGGAAGCAGACATGGCAGTGTCTCACTCAGCCTCTTTATCTAGTGTTTACCCACCGCCGCTCTGTGGATAACAGAGGTGGCCCAGCGCCGTTTGGTTGGCAGCACAGAGCCTCGCTAGCTGGTAGCTTGGGGATCTTCTCCCTGAAATAGCCCAGATTCAAATATCATTCGCTGTCTTACTCTTACGCCGAGCCCTGTCGTAGAACAGAGGAGGTTTCTGAAGCGACGCATTGAAAAAGTTGCGTTTGCATGCATGAATCTTAATAAGTCGAACTCCCCGGACGGCGCGAGGAGGGTTTTTAATTGACGACGTAGCCAGACACGCGCACACGTTCCCGGAAACGGGGGGCGCTCGTCCCCTCGGAGGCTCGCGGCTTACATAACAGCTCTCAGATACCTACATTAGAACGGAGCGCGGCGGTGGAGCTCGGGGGGGGGGGGGGGGGGGGGGGGGGGCGGCTACGCCTCTTACCAAGGACTGGGAGGAAGGCCAGCGCACCGAGTTTCAGGGATAAGTGCGCTCATTCTTAATTAACACCGAGTTCGAGAACCGCTGGCTCCCTCCATTACAGGGGTGGGCTGGCGGAAGTTCCGTTAATTGGGACTGAAAAACGAAAAGAAAATTCCGATGAATAGGTCGGTCATCCTATAAGGTCAACATTTTTCAGCACACTACCACTTGAATTGTCCCCTCCCTTACAGCAAGATTTACTTTGTCACGGCTTCCTTTTACCATTGTTGTGCCCCCGCCATAATGAGTTTAGCGTTTAAGCCATAATACCTCAATTCTCCGATCCCCTCTTCTTCGCCCACGACATCGGGTGTTTCAAATTCGTTTCGCTTGGGCATTACGCGGGCTCTTCTATGTCGACGCTAATACTGAAGCTCAAGGTGGTTAGACTCAGGTAAATGAAAGAGGTATAGATCTGTTGCTGCTCGCCGTATTGATCTGACTACATTATGATCTTCATTACGGTTGCCAGGATTTCTTCCGGCTTATCAGTCTCCCTCATTTGTTGGAATGGCAGATTTATTTTGAGGGGGACCAGACATTTCCATCTCATCTAGCAACCCCTCCAAAAAGTTTGATAGATTACTATCTTTCATCCATTTCCTTTTAATCACCATTTTATTCACCCCCATCTGATGAAACAAAGAGCCTAATGGAATATTGAGTACTTTCCTTTAAGGTAAAAAAAGAATTGGGAAAAAAAATGGAAATGCTTTTGCTTGGTATAATTTTGATAATGTTTCAAAGCCATGCCTGTCCAAATCCATTGCCTGAGCCGTTCCACTTCCCCTCTGCAGTCAAACCTGTTTCTAAATCCCAATTCATCTAATTGCACCTTAGAGTGCTAATAAATATTGTTATGAATTATTCAGAATGTGAGTGGGCTGATGACACAAAAACGCTCCACTGAGAAGAATTAAAAGTACTCCAAATTGGAAAAAGGAAAGAGGACTGCAGCTTCTTTGAATCGAAATAAATGCACGTTCCATATAAAATGAATGGTACTGTCATCATCTCGATGAATGTTTATTATTCTTAAGGGAAGATCGGATAATGCATGGCAGGCACACAGAGATGTCAGTGATAACAAAAACTCAGTGATGTGCCATACATTGTGCATGCAGATATTAACCTTGTAATTATGGAGGTCGATGCGCTCCCTGGCATTGTGTGAACACATTATCTATCTCCAGACGTTGTTTGACAAGATGTTCGTCGCAGAATGAACAGCAACAGTCGTCTCATGTCCAATAAGTGTGCCTTTAAAGCCTTCATCTCTAATTTGTCACCCGTGGTTTTTATTCAAATGTCAGCTGTGTTTTTCTGAGCTGGGGGGCTTAAGAACCTGCCTCGCGGCCGCGGGTCCTCCGGGAGCAGCCGGGGATCAGGCGGTGCCGCCTCGGCGCCGTGACGGCCAGGCGTACCGGGCCTCTCTGGCTGCTCGCGTCGTAGCGCTCCGCTACTGAGCTCCACTAATGGCCGCGGCTCAGAGTGGGCCTCATTAAGGGGGACTGACACGGGGAAAACCAAGCCTGCGGTAGGCGTGATCAGATTAAAAGTTCAGACAAGCCTTTGGTCTGTGTAATTTGCGGCGCTTCGGTGATACACCAATAAACAAACGTCGAGCACTTCGAAAAACAGCCCCCCCTTCCCTTTAATTAGCTTGTTAAGACTGGAGGTTCGCAATATCAGCGCCACTGGGGAGGGAACGACGGCAGCGAATGAGAGGACAGATAGACAGGGAGAG
The DNA here is from genome assembly GCA_017639675.1 of Aplochiton taeniatus. Taxonomy (NCBI): domain Eukaryota; kingdom Metazoa; phylum Chordata; class Actinopteri; order Galaxiiformes; family Galaxiidae; genus Aplochiton; species Aplochiton taeniatus. The sequence goes on from CM030183.1 coordinate 16,301,145, forward strand.
AGTGAGTGAGTGCGTGTGTGTGTGCGCGCGCGTGTGGGGGGGGGGGGGGGATTGCACAATCACTGTTAGTTAATGTGATTGCGCTGCTGACAATTCCGATAGGACGGGGCCAGGCAGAACAGGAGCCCAGGTCTCAGCCCCTGATTTGGGACGGCACATCAAAATGGTCCACAGCTGTTTGGCTTGTTGCTGCCGCCTGCCTAATGAGTTTGCGGAGGAGCGGATGTCTTGCCCATCTAAGGCGTCCGCACTCTGGCTAATCAACACTTTTTGTGTGCAAGTATTTCGGTCTGGGAAACGCCACCTGGACACCGCCGCTGTGGTTCCAGCTGCATGCATGAAGTTTCATAACTGCATTTTGGAAACTTCTACTGGCAATTTCTTTGCAGGTTACAGTCTAGACTGGCCAAGGTCTGGCTGCCCTCTTGTTCTGGGCTCCATCTATTATTTACAGTCAGTCAATGTTTATTCACTGCTCTCCTATCCACTCCACTTTTATACCATGGCAGTATGGGTAAGAGAAATGTTTATTTTATGTCATGAGCAAACATTACTACGGGGTAGCTGGAGATCTGATGGCTTGAGAGCCGCGCTTGTGCTAATTCTTTTGATGGCTCATGCATGAGTCATGGTGACATCTAAGTGATGGATAGTATTAATACCAACTGCAAAACATTCACAGACTAAACAGAGCAAAAAAAAGTGTCAGAGGAGAGAGGGATCAGAAGCCACTGGTACTCTTACGCCTCTCTCCCTCTCTCTCTCTCTCTCTCTCTCTCTCTCTCTCTCTCTCTCTCTCTCTCTCTCTCTCTCGCCACCCGTTAACTTCCATTTATCGTTGCATTTGTCAAAATCTCCGGGCTGGATGTGTCTCACCCTCTGCGTTCACACTCCCCAGTCAGTGAAGTTCTCCGTGTGGTGATTCCAGCCGTCGGCTAATCAGATTCAAGTGAAATCCCTCCCCTTTAATAGTCCCGCTTTAAAGCTGTCGTCTCCCCGCCTGGCTGCCCCACGCCGCCTCGACCGAGACGGCAGGTCGTTAGCGCCTTCCGTCTGCGTGTCTGTCGGTGTTGTCATGGCGGCACGGCCGTGCCGCGCTCTCTGCGCCTGTCGGTCCAGGAGGCGCGCGCGCGCGTGCTGGGTGGAGGACTTTGAGTCCCCGCTCAGAGGCCGCCCGGTCCCTCCACTCAGCCAGTCCAGACCAGGGCAAGGTCCACCAGCCAGGCCTCCAGGAGACCCTGGCCCTGCTCCGATGAGCTTCGCTGCTCCCCCACCCTACCCTCTAACCACCAGTCGCTGTGCATGCTTTGGAAAAATACACCCGCAAATAAATCAACACCTGACCCGCTTGTGGAGACAACTCTGGGCAGATCAAAACCAGGGCCGACCAACAAGCCACCGCTTCTCCTCGCGGTTCCCGGCCTTCCCTTGCCCGCCCACTGGGCTGAATCAAAGGGTCCTGCCGGGCCCACTTGTAGCCGCTGAGGGGGCTGTGGGAGAGCCAAAGAAAGGCTAGGGGCCCGCGTGCTTGTCAGCGGGCCCACACTCTCCTCTCGGTCCGGGGGCCCCTGGCGGGGCCGGTGCCGAGGAGAACGCCACGGGCGCCTCCGCACCGCTCTAATCCCAAACAAACACACTGCCCGACCAAACAAAGGGAGGAGAGGGAGGACAGGGGAGATAGGGAGGACAGGGGAGAACAAACAACCAGCGGATGTTACACAACCTGGAGGTGCACGAAAGCACACCGAACACACAGTTTTAAAAGCATATAACACTATACGTAGGCTCTCTGTGGGTATATAAACACAAACAAAGCATACCCAAATAATAAGACAGCACACACACACACGCACACACACACACACTGGCTCATCACACAGAGCAGCGAGTGGGAGGGCAGGGCCTGGTTATCTCGCGCTGGCTTGCGTTTGTGTGTGTGTGTGTGTGTGTGTGTGTGTGTGTGTGTGTGTGTGTGGTGATGTGGCGGAATGTGTCTTGTGTTTTTGCCACAAAGGCCTCCCACGCGCCCCCCCTGCACTAGCCGTCAGCTTGCCACCCACTGAGCCCTGCCTCTGAGTCATTAGCTCCCATAAAAGGCGGCTCTAGGGGGGCCAGCACCGCCAAGGGACTACCTTAAGGAACTACCGTTGGATAATTACCTGAATGGACCCAGATGACACTGCTCCCCCACCCCACCCCCCCCTCCGTTGCTGGGTTGATGCTGGGAACTCCGCAGGCCGGAGTTTTGGCCGACATCTCAATGTTTTTTGTTGGTGGAAGGGTCTGGGGCTCTGCATGAATATTCCATTTTCTGTCTTTGAGGCAGACCCCATAAGCCCTCACCGCATTTGCCTTTCAAAGAAGGGGGAAGAGGCACACATGGCAGGGTGTGCTAGACGAGGGCTCTGTAGGCACTTTTCCGGAACGGCACCCCGCGCCGACCCCCGGGGCGGCCCTGGCAAACGCGCGCTTACGCCCAGATCGCCGTGCGCCAGGACGGGAGCGTGCCGGAGGCCGAGGCAGGATGGATGAGGTGCCGCTGCTCAGGCGACCTCGCGCTGGCGCCCGCGGCGATCCACTTAGCGTGTGCCGGCGTCGACAGCCGAGCCCCGGCGACAGGAACCCCAAATAAAAACAGGCCGGCCTCCCTTGGGGGGCCCTGCTTTTAGGAAGTCGTGTCGTGCTTGAGGAGGCCGCGGGCCCCGCTGGTGGCTGTCCTAGTGGCCCATTCCAGTCGCTATCAACCACCGCCGCTGTCCTCCGGGGGCCTCCCTTACCTGACTTAATCAGACCGAGCGCACAGAAATAGCGCCGCCGCCATATGGCTGCTGCCATGGCGCCTGGCTCCTCGGATGTAAACAACCGGATAAGCTCCTCGGCGGAACTCTTTTTCTGGCGAGCCGTGCCGGGGGTGAACTAAAGGAGCGAGAGCTACTTTGCGCGAGCTATTCCAAGCCGAGAGCGGAGGGCCCTCCGTTTCCCCCAAGCCGTGGTCCGCTACTGCCACGGCGCAGTGCAGCGCTTTCACCCTAACCCTACAGACAAACCTATGGGTAAACCAGTTCACCTAACCCTAACCCTACAGACAAACCTGTGGGTAAACCAGTTCACCTAACCCTAATCCTAACCCTACAGACAAACCTATGGGTAAACCAGTTCACCTAACCCTAACTGTAACCCTACAGACAAACCTATGGGTAAACCAGTTCACCTAACCCTAACCCTAACCCTACAGACAAACCTGTGGGTAAACCAGTTCACCTAACCCTAACCCTAACCCTACAGACAAACCTATGGGTAAACCAGTTCACCTAACCCTAACCCTAACCCTACAGACAAACCTATGGGTAAACCAGTTCACCTAACCCTAACCCTAACCCTACAGACAAACCTATGGGTAAACCAGTTCACCTAACCCTAACCCTAACCCTAACCCTACAGACAAACCTATGGGTAAACCAGTTCACCTAACCCTAACCCTAACCCTACAGACAAACCTATGGGTAAACCAGTTCACCTAACCCTAACCCTACAGACAAACCTATGGGTAAACCAGTTCACCTAACCCTAACCCTAATCCTAACCCTAACCCTACAGACAAACCTATGGGTAAACCAGTTCACCTAACCCTAACCCTAATCCTAACCGTAATCCTACAGACAAACCTATGGGTAAACCAGTTCACCTAACCCTAACCCTAATCCTAACCGTAATCCTACAGACAAACCTATGGGTAAACCAGTTCACCTAACCCTAACCCTACAGACAAACCTATGGGTAAACCAGTTCACCTAACCCTAACCCTAACCCTACAGACAAACCTATGGGTAAACCAGTTCACCTAACCCTAACCCTAATCCTACAGACAAACCTATGGGTAAACCAGTTCACCTAACCCTAACCCTAATCCTAACCGTAATCCTACAGACAAACCTATGGGTAAACCAGTTCACCTAACCCTAACCCTAACCCTACAGACAAACCTATGGGTAAACCAGTTCACCTAACCCTAACCCTACAGACAAACCTATGGGTAAACCAGTTCACCTAACCCTAACCCTACAGACAAACCTATGGGTAAACCAGTTCACCTAACCCTAACCCTAACCCTACAGACAAACCTATGGGTAAACCAGTTCACCTAACCCTAACCCTACAGACAAACCTATGGGTAAACCAGTTCACCTACCCTAACCCTACAGACAAACCTATGGGTAAACCAGTTCACCTAACCCTAACCCTAACCCTACAGACAAACCTATGGGTAAACCAGTTCACCTAACCCTAACCCTAATCCTACAGACAAACCTATGGGTAAACCAGTTCACCTAACCCTAACCCTAATTCTACAGAAAAACCTATGGGTAAACCAGTTCACCTAACCCTAACCCTAATCCTACAGACAAACCTATGGGTAAACCAGTTCACCTAACCCTAATCCTACAGACAAACCTATGGGTAAACCAGTTC
>CM030183.1:16310614-16324413 GCA_017639675.1 Aplochiton taeniatus
GGCGAACTCACACTCTGGAAGTCCGACTGCATTATTTAGCAAACCCACTGTTCCAGGCTATTAAAAGGGCCGAGGAGAACTTTCTATGAAAGGACAGGAACTTATTCAAGCTTCGGATCCCCCTGCCCCCCCAGCCCCCCCCCCCCCACCCACACACACACACACATACACACACCACCACCACCTCCACACTACACACACACACACACACACAAACACCCTGCCTGTCTCCATTCCTCACATTCACATGCGCGCACAATTTGATTTGACTTGATTTGATTTGAGGCCTGCCACTTTCACTTTGACTTGGAAGAACTCTAGTTATTTTCCAGACAGAAGTTTAGGTGAATTCTCACCACTTTTCTTACATGTATAAACATATGGCTACAACGAGTATGAAATGTGCTGAGTGTCGAGTAAAACGGCTCATTTAGTCGGAATGAACTCGACGGTCTCTTGATATGTCGTTAGTCAATGAGAGCTGCTTGACCTCTTTGACTGGAAATCGGCATCGCAATGGAAGGCACGCCGGAACGTGTGGGCAGGACCCGGTCGGAGCTGTTTCGCCGTGGTGATCCAAAGGAACCCTGTTGCTATGTTTGACGTCAACTCGGATGCGATATTTGGTGTCCACCTCTACTTGGGCGCGGGCTGGCCCCGATACTTAGACTGTGTTTTTCGCTGAAGGCTACTCCAGCTCCATGACTGTAGGTAGGGGGGCTAATGTGTGAGGCTGCCTGTGTGCTATGGATAAGAGCCTTCTGCACCTCTGCACGTGGACGGCCATGTGTCTGCCCGGAGCCTGGGGGCAGCCTCGGCTCAGCCCTAAACACCGAGCCAGCGGTTGGCCGTGTGCAAATTCCTTGTGAGTGTGTGTGAGTGTGTGTGTGTGTGTGTGTGTGTGTAGTTGTCAGAATGTGTGCCATTTCCCCGTTTGTTTGTGGGTGTGCGGGCATACCCATGACGAAGGCCCCCAAAAGCGTGCCTCTCTCGGCCTGCCTGCTTGGCTCTCCCAGTCCCACGGGGTCGTTGGGGCCCTCTCCCTGCCTCTAATCCCGTCTGTCCAGGGGAGATAGGGGGTTAGCCGCTGGCCACGGCGCACCCGCCGCACCGCAAACACAATCACCGGCCTTTCACAGACACTTAACGGGGCTTTGCGCTCGTTCAACAAGGCAAACGCGGCGGGGGGGGGGGGGGGGGGGGGGGGGGGGGGGGGGGGATCAATTTAATACGAAGCCCCGGACTCGAATGGGAAGAGAGGGTAAATAAATAAGCAACGACAGCCGGGACCGTTGCCGCGCAATTTGTGCAAGGCGGCCGGTTGGCAGTGGCCCTCCCTGTCGCTTTGCCCGCGGCCCTCTCCGTCCGTCCTGGAGCCCCTCCGCGGCAGCTCGTCTACCCAGCGTTTGGAGCCTGCGCCGGGGGAGAACGGCGAGCAGCGAGCGGCCTCCTCTCCCACCAGGGTGTTATTTTAATAAATCACCGCTGCCACTGCGTGGTACATTAACTCCTGGGGCCCGCGGGGCTGCGCTGCCACTAGCAGTGATCTGCATGAGGCGCTAAATGATGTGGGGGGGGGTTCCCCTGCCGGGCGAGCGCAGACCCCCTGAATCTGCCTTCCGCCTCCCGCCGTCGGAGGCCTCCCGGCTTGGGCTCTCACCCCGGGCCCAGCCTCCCCCCTCCAACAGCGGGGGGGGGGAAATCTGCTGCGAGCCGGGCCTCACATACTGTACGTGCCAATGAGGTACGCCCGCAGCTGGGAGGGGCGCAACCTGAGCGCTTCACACCGCCGACGGGAGCCCCTCTCCCGGCATCATTAGGCAGGCTGTCTCTCCCTGCATGGGGCTGATGGGGAGGCTGGGCGTAGGGGACGGCCTGGATGTGGCGGTGCCGGCACGTCAACAGACAGGCGCGCGGCGCACGCCCGCAAGCCAGCGCCCCCACAGCGGAGGGCGTGCGCAGGAGAAAAGCACACGCTCAGACACGTACACACTCCGCGGGGGGCACGCGGAGCCGCGCGGAGAGGTGTAGCGAAAACGCCGGGCGTGTTTGAAAAGGCCGCCGCCGGTGTGTTCTTTGTTTCTTCGTGTAATCCAGAGACAACCACCTCAGCACAGTTTAACCCACCTCTGCTTTACTCTCACACTCACAGAAACAATTCGCTTTGCTCTTGTCAAAAGGAATTGCCTTGTGCTGGTGTACTCTAACAATAGCAGGTAAGCTTGCCAGCTCGCTCTCTCTCTCTCTCTCTCTCTCCCTCTCTCTCTCTCCCTCTCTTTCTCTCTCTCTCTCCCTCCCTCCCTCTCCCTCTCTCTCTCTCTCTCTCTCTCTCCCTCCCTCTCCCTCTCTCTCTCACTCTCTCTGACTCTCCCTCTCTATTTCTCTTTCTCTCTCCCCCCCCCCCCCCCCCCCCCCTATCTCTCTCTCTCTCTTTTCCTCTCTCCATCTCTCTGTGTCTGTGCCCAGTGTGAGCAGGGTGGCGGTGGGCTGCAGCGTGTTGTGTAAACAGAGGTAGTGCATTAAGCCGCGGTGCTTTGCATGGCTTCCCCGGGTGTCAGTGTGACGGAGCAGGGAGCCACGGCCGCGAGCGGCTTTCATCCTCGCTGCCGCCGGAATCGGAGGTGTTGATGGTAGAGGCCCATTGCATGTGTGTGTGTGTGTGTGTGTGTGTGTGTCTGTCCGTCTGTCTGTCTGTGTGTGTGTCTCCACTGGGGCTGCCACTTCTGTGCCTCCTGCTCCTCCTTACGTATTTCCTGTTTGTCACCCCGACCCCAGTGGCGCTCGGTTGCTGTCGCTACGCGCGGGCCGTGGGGGGCAGCGGGCTCACCGGCCAGGGCACCGCCGGGAGATTGTGCCCCTCTTTCGCCGCACAGCAGGGGGCTGGGGGTGGGGGTGGGGGGGGGGGGGGGCACCGCCAACGCAGCGGACGGGCAGCGGGCGGCGTGCCGAGGAATGACAGAGCGCCGGCACACTCAAGGACCGCCGCAAATGTCCCAATCTCTCATACTTCCTGGAGATTTCTCTCTCCCTTCCTCGCCTTTCCTCTCCCTGTCTCCCCTTCTCTCTCTCTCTCTCTCTCTCTCTCTCTCTCTCTCTCTCTCTCTCTCTCTCTCTCTCTCTCTCTCTGTCTCTCTCTCTCTCACTGTAGAGAGTGTCATTCCTGGATGTGCAGCGGTGGTGGTGGTGGTGGCTTGGGGGGGGGGGGGGGGGTGCTGGGGTGTGTGTGTGTGTGTGTGGGGGGGGGGGCCTCATGGAAAGTCGTCAGGGCATGGAGCTAACGTGGCGGGCCGGTCACTGGAGCAGAGACTCCATAAAACTGCTGAGGGGGGCGCCGTAACTCACTGGGAATGTCTCAAGGCGAGGCCCCGCAGTGATTTGTCAGAGGGGCCGGCCGTTTGCCGCAAGCAGCTCTGTGGAGCCGTGGAAGTGAGGGTTTGAGGGGCAATCGGAGCCATCGGGAAAATGGGATGAAACCCTGTGGCAGCGGTCATTAGATTCAGAGCGCAGGTCCACAATATTTCGATGTGGCTGGGGCTTGGAATTGCGCCCTCTTATCGTCGGTGTGTAAACTGAGACAAATCATTGGCACGGGCCCAAGACCAGGGTCGTCTTCGGCTGTGGGAAACACCTATGTTTTACGGTACAAAAAATGGCGACCGACTGCACACACAGTGCTTCGTTTTTGAACATTTGGGGCATTGTTGTTTTTCAGAATCTCGTCCTATCCGCATATTACCTGACGCTCACTCTCTCTATATACACCTCACAACTTTCTATAACCCAACAAATCTGTCTTTCTTTCAATGTTGTTTTTTTTTTTTTTTTTTTTAAACAAAGCCCCTATCCATTAAAACCACATCTGTGCATTTGACTGAATTCATGAGAGCTGTGCTGTCTTAATTAATAAGCAGGCATCCACCAACCTAATCTGCCGGTGTTGTGAAGTCTGTCCTTTCCGTTAAGTGGGACTCACATTATCGCCTAATCAAATTACAGTCATTTAATTGTCGCCCTCCCTTGACGGATCCCACGCAACGAACAAAAAGAAGATGAGCTAGGTTGGTGTGGGGGGGGGGGGGGGGGGGGGGTTGCTGGGGGGGTTGGATGTTAGAAGATATTCATTTTTCAATCCCCCCCAGCACTTGCTCCCGACTCCTTTGCTTTGAACACTCGGACAGGGTGGAGTGGATTTGGACGTGCGTTCTCACCGGGGCGTCTTCCACGGCCGGTGAGCGGAGGGTAAGGAGCCGTCTGAAAGCCCCCCCCCCCCCCCGGGCGCAGGGGCCCCACTGGGGGATTGACCCCTGTCACCCGGTGATCACTAGTCTGCCGTCTTAATCAGTCCCCCGCACTGCTTCCCCACAAGTCTCTCCTGGTCGATACAATGGCCCGCCGCAGCACTGATTGGACGGCCTATTACCCAACCCCGGAGAAGTCTTCCCTCCGTCTCGCGCCGCAGAGATAGCCCCGGAGGGGGGTCCCCATGGTAACCGAAGCCAAGGCCCCCCCTCCCCCCCCCCCCCGTCTGCGCGGAGCTAAAGGCCGGGGGTGCCGCCGGCCACAGTGCCTCTGCCAGGTGGAGGGGAGGGGAGGGGGGCGGCGGGGGTGGGGGGGGTCTGATGAATGGCAGTGCGTGGGATCGTTTGTCCTGCTGATGGAGTTTCATCCTCTGCCCTTTGCGAGTGGCCGGGCGATAAAGAGAGCCACGGCCAAGCGTGACAGGTTAACCCAACAGTAATAGAATAGCCTTAATAGTGTGGCCGCGGGGCCCAGGCCAGCGGAGGCGGGCTGGGGGGGGGGGCTGGGGGGGGGGGGCTGGGTGGGTGGGGTGGGGGGGGGCTGGGTGGGTGGGGTGGGGGTGGGGGGTCAACGTTGGTGGGGGAAGGCAGGACGAGCGGGCCGGCGCGACGACTTAATGACCGGCTTGATGGCTTGGCAGGGTGAAATTGGGGGGGGGGGGGGGGGGTAGGTCGCACCGCTGACCCCGGCCACAGAGGACATCACAACCAGGATATGAGCCGCGCGGAGGAGCCCTGATACTGATCCAAGCCACGCCCCCCCCCCCCCCCCCCCACCTACATCTTTTTATAGGAAAATGAGAGTTTTACTGAAGTGAGGTGTCGTTGTGTGCGTGCGCTCGTGTGTGTGCATGTGCGGTTGTGTTTGCGCTTTTCCTCTCCGCCCTTTCAAGTGTGATTTATGGGTAAAGATTGGGGCCCGGGACAATGTGTAGAGGCTGTGTGCAGCGTCAGATAAACATGATCAAACCCGGCGCCCAGTCAAAAGACATTTAGATGATGTTGTCATGACTTTCACTCCAAACGCGTCTGTTCCGCCACCGATAATCCCCACAAAGAGACAGTCCTCGGGGCGGTGTGCGCGGCTGTCCTCCAGCCTCCTCTCCTCTCCTCTCCTCTCCTCTCCTCTCCTCTCCTCTCCTCCACCCCCCCCCCCCCCCCCTCGGCGCGCCCCCCTGTAGCGGCCGGCCGGGGGCTTTAATGAGGCCGGCGCTTCGGAGCGGAGCCCCGGTCGAGCCCTTGGCCTCCCCCCCTCGGCCTCCCCTGGCAAACGCCGCGCCTCTGAGGTAGCCTCACGCTACTCGCCTTCCCGTCAACCCCCCCCCCCCCTTCCTCCACCCACCCCCTACATGATTCGCTCTGTGTGGTGCAGATAATAGAGGCGGACTATGAAGATGTTAATTGAGGGGAGATAACGTGTGGTGGGTGGAAGACACGTGCGGCTTGTCAGGATAGGGGGGTGGGGGGGGTTACGGAAGAGTGAGGTAGGAGGAGGAGGAAGGGGAGGAGGAGGAGGAGGAGGGATGCACCTGACTTGAAAGAGTGCTCATACACAACCTACTGTGCCCCAGGGAGGCCCCCTCCACCCCCCCCACCTTCCTGCCAGCGTCCACCCCTCTCCCGCCCGGCCTGATGAGGCAGAGAGCATTACCGGACCTGGCCTCTGGGTGGACCCTCCCCCAGCGGAGCGCCACCCGGTGGTTGTGGCGGGGGGCGGCCACGTCCGTGTTCAAGACCGGGTCTGGGGCTGGAGAGAGGCTGCAGGAGAACTCTGGGATCTGTGGGGTGTGTGTGTGTGTGTGTGTGTGTGTGTGTGTACTGCTGGATGTCAGGCCTATGTGAGCCCAGCACCAGGGGAGGAAGGGGGAGGGAGGGAGGGGAGGGGGGGGGGCACACTGGAGTAATCTCGCCAAACAGCTGAAGTGACAGAAGCTACATTAATAGTGCTAGCATATGTCTGGAGCACACCGAGGCCGAAAGAGAGTGAGAACGCATGGGGAGGGGAAAGAAAGAGAGAGGGAGGGAGGGAGGGAGGGAGGGAGGGAGAGAGAGAGGGGAAGAGGGCAGAAAGAAAACAGTGCCAGCCTCTGTAATTGCCTCAATGCCACTGGGATTGCTCTCGCGTTCATTTGAAGGCATCCTTCCTTTCTTTCGCTCCACCATCGTGGGCGGGGGGGTGGAGGGGGGGGGGGGTGGAGGGTGGTGTGTGGGGGGGGGGTGGTGGGGGGGTGGGGTGGGGGGCTGAGGGAGGGGGGGGGGGGGGGGTTAGCAAAGGGGTGGTGGAGTTACGGGAAGGTGGCGTGGGTGGGGGGGAGGTGGCGATCAGGGCCGGCCCCTCCAGTGCGGGGTGGTAATGTGCGGGGGATTGCTCCCCAGCGAGGGCTCTCTCCAGCAGCCTCCGTGGAGTGAGCAGCCCGGTGTGGCTGGGAGACACTATGGCCTGGGGGGGGGGGGGGGGGGGGTGGGGGGGGGGGGGGGGGGATAAGGGGGTGGGCGGACCGCACATCAGACCTGTCAGATGCCATCGTGCACCGGAGTGCACCGCGTGCCTCTCTGTCTCTCTCCCTTTTTATTTCCCTAAGACAGCCCACCTCTTCACTCACACACACACACACACACACACACACACACAGCCCCCCCCCCCTCCCTCTCTTTCGCTTGTCTTTTCTCTTCCCTCTCTCCTTTCCTCCTCTGCAATAGGGCATCTCTTTTTTTCCCTCTCTCTCTCTCTCTCTCTCTCTCTCTCTCTCTCTCTCTCTCTCTCTCTCTCTCTCTCCTCCTCCTCTTCCTCCTCCTCCTCCCCTCCCCGCACCTTCCTCGAGGAATTCTTTATTTCTTTATTTTGTTTGGTGCGCGCGTTGGATGATGCGCCCCCCCTCCCCCCCCCCTCCTCCCCCCCTCCCTCTCCCTGTTCTTCTCTCCTCCTCTCTCTTTGCCGCTCTCACAGCCTAGTTTTCCTTTTTTCCCGTTCTTGTGTGCAGGCTGTATCTGACGGAGGAACCGGCACCACGCTCCAGCCCACGGTGAGTATTCTCATGCTAATGTGCTCCGGTCCTCCGAATGCCGGGCTTTCTGTCTCTTTCTCTTTTTTCGGGTCTTGTTTTTTTTTGTATTTTGCCGATGCTTTCATGTTGTTGCCTTTTTCGGGGGGGGGGTTCTTGTCTTCTTCTTCTTCTTCTTTTTTGCTCTTCCTTTCGACCGCCGTGTAGCGGCAGAGGGAGAAGGAAAGGAGGGAAAGACATGGAGAGGGGGAAGCGCGAGTGAAAGGGAGAGAGAGAGAGAGAGAGAGAGAGAGAGAGAGAGAGAGAGAGAGAGAGAGAGAAAAAGAGAGAGAGAGGGGGGAGGGAAAGCGGGATGAAAGGCAGAGGAGGCAGCCCTGCGCCGTGAGGAGGCTTTTCTGTGGAGGTGTTTCGGGGGAGGATGGTGGAGAGGGGGGCGGTCGGTGGAGGAGGGGGGGGGGGGCGGTCGGCGGTGTGGCGAGCCGTTGGATAGCCCCAGCAGAGTGACGGGGAGATTGTTGACAAGCGTGGAGTGTGGTCGAGCTACACTCTCTCTTTCTCTCTCTCTCTCTCTCTCTCTCTCTCTCTCCTGTTCTCTCTCTCTCTCTCACTTTGTTGACGCCGATTTCGCCTCCCGTGTCACTCTGTGTGTTCCCGCTACATGTGACGCTCGGTCTTTCTGGTGACGACGTGGGTTTGTCGGGGGGGCCTGGCTTTCTACTTCTTGGCTGACATGACGGTGGGTTTGGAGTTCACAAAACAGTCATGGACTAAGGGTTTGATATGGCTGTTTCTAAGGGCAGGAGGTTTGTGTTGGTGCACAGGCGTGGGCGGATATGTGCTTCATCCATATGCATGCTCCGGTAGTGTTTCAACGCCAGATGTTAATTGCTATTTACACTTTAATTCTGCTTCCCCATTGAATAAGGAAGTGCATGCATTTTCTGCAGGGAAATGCGTGATGAGTCGAAAACTCACAGTGCATACTTGGACCAATAGCTTGCACGTGTGTTTAACGATATGCATGCATGTTTATATCTGGGAATGTGTGTGTGTGTCTGCATGCAAGCAGAGCGGCACAGAGCCAAGGAGTGGGAAAGCGAGAGTATGTGTGAGAGTGTGTGTGTGAGAGCGTGTGTGAGAGCGTGTATGCGAGTGTGTGTGAGAGTGTGTGTGTGTTTAGAGGTCAGCACGCCGGTGTCCAGCCCCACACGCTGTCCTGTGATATAAGGGGCACATTTAGTCCGCCCACGCATGTGTCCGCGGCCAGATGATGTGTGGGAGGGCACGGCGTGCGTGTGTGTGTGTGTGTGTGTGTGTGTGTGTGTGTGTGTGGGGGGGGGGGGCTAAGACAGAGCGGCCCAGTGGCTTCGTGGTGTTGCATGGCTAATGGCCATGCAGGTCAGTGGGGGCTGACACTGAGCCGGCCATGTAGACATGTCAAAACAACACTCCTCGCTGGCCCCGCCGACCGAAATGGCCTCCGCCCTCCGACGGGGGGGGGGGGGGGGGGGGGGGGACGGGTACGGACAAAGACCCAGCCCGCGCGGCGCTGTGGAACGCGGAGACGGAGGGAGAGAGCGTCGGCGGCGCCGGGGCCTGACAAAACGCTAGCGGCCGTGCGAGTTGGCAGGGGAGAAGGGATTGATCTGAAGATGGCAATTAGGCAAAATCCAGAGTGGAGCATCTGCCGAGGCGCGCACACCGTGTCTGGCAGAGGATTCCCATTTCAGGGGGCCATTTTGAAACGATGAACCCTGTGATGTATTGTTCCACAACACTTCCTCAGTAGAAGAGCAGGGGCGGGGGGGGGGGGGGGGGGGGGGGGGGCCTCTTTGTTAGCCAGGAGAGACACTTGGGAGCCATCGTCGCCTTTGTTGCTTCCCCCTAGCAGCTAAGTTAGAGTATTTGCTCTGATTGATGGTGATTGGTTTTAATAGGTGAGTTCATGAGACCTCACCGTTTCCCATTTCCCGGCCCCTTATGGAAATGAATATCCGAATGCAAATCATAGCCGCACGCCGACCAGCCCTCCATTCCTAAAGTGAGCCGCTAAAAATGAGAACCATTTCGCCAATTACAGAAGATTAGGTTACCCTCAGCCAATCTCCATCCTTAAATCCCTCCTGTTTGTACAGCTCTCTACCGAATATAATTCAGGCCCTGGAAACCCGGTGCCTGACGAGAAATAAAACAAGAGAAACTTTGGGTTGAAACTCTGAGGTAAATGTTCGCCAGCCACGGAGAGAGACTTTTAAACGGGCGCTAACTGACACGGCGCCGTGTAGCACTCGGCTGTAATGAACTGTCTAACAGGGCTTGTGGGTGGGGAAGGGAAAGGAAGCCGCCCCCCCCCCCCCCCGGGCTAGCCTGGCGTGGCGAGCGTTCCTCTTGTTCCTCTTGTCCTCTCCTGCCGCTTCGCTCTGGCCTCCGCTCCCGTCGGGGAATTGTTTGCCTGGGAAACGCGAGCCCTCTGCTGAGACGTCCACGGAGCACCGCCGGGGTGCCTGGGAAACGCAGTCCCGTCTATTTTTAGCCTGCCCCCCCCCCCCCCCACCCCCACCTCCCCCACCCCTCGCGTTCGGAGGCCGGACATAAAACATGTGCGCTCCGCAGCGGCCAGGCGCTAGCTGGAGACAACTCTCACCCACGCATTAGTGATCTATGGCCCCATACACCCAGCGGTCCCCTGCTGCCTTCCCCCAGCCGCCGCCGTACGCACAGGCCCAGCTTAGTGTCCCCAGGCCTGGCCGATAGCACCCATATGCAGCCGGGAGGGGAGCGGCGCATTAGCGTCCGGGCGCTAACCGTTTGCTTCTCATCACTCAGTGGCACTTATCACGCCGCCAGACACCAAGCGAGCCATACCGGACCGACTAGAAAGCTCATAAAGATAGAGATCCCATTTCACTGGAGGGGTGGGGGCGGGGGGGTTGATGTATGCCGGAGAGCGTCCTGCTCCCACATGGAGATGGGACTGAGTCCTGGGCGGCGAAATCGATTTGTGCAAAGCCCCCCCCCCCCCCCCCCCCCCCCCCCCCCAGCCCCGCCCCCCCCGTATTGGTTTCACGATATGATCTTTGTCGTCCATTTTGTTTTTTCTCCTTCTTTTTTTTTCTCGAGGTCATCCCAGACGAGACGACAAGGGCAAAGAACCCGACCGCTACTCTCCCTCCCCGGGGGCCTGAAAGCCATCTCCCCCGCCAGGGAATCGCGGTTTGGGGGCTAAGAAGACAAATCGAAAGAGTATATGTTTGCCCAGGTTGGGTGTACCCTCCGTTAACGGAATCGTTCCTTCATTACCGTCTTGATGGAGTGGCCCGAGGTCCATCCCCACGTTACTCGGCGTAATTGCTCCGCGATGGGCCGACAAAGAAGCCAAGGCCGGTGCCGAAAACCCACAGCGCGCCGCGAGCGCGGGGAGGACGACCGGACAATGAGCAGGGGGCTCCGATCGATAGGCGGGAACCCGACGCCGTGACCCAGGCTGCTAGAGAGCCACGGACAGGGGAGGGGAGGGGAGGGGGGGGGGGGCAGGGGGTGGGGGGCGTCGGCGTGTCAAACGATACACATCCGTTCATTCCTCGCCGAGCGCGCTGACGTCTCAGGGGGGTGGGGGTTTGTTGGGGGTCCAGGGCCCAGACGAGGTCTTGTTTGCCTTACATGTTGTAAAAAAAAACAACGAATTGCCGACATGACACCAGGGGAGCACTGAGAGAGAGAGTGATGAGACCAGGGCTGTTTGCAGAGCAATAGTGGAGGCAGGTGCTTGTACATGAAGACTGTCGCTCGGTGCTCTATTTTCGGAGGACGGCCTATAATGATGTCAGCGGGCCAGTTAATCAAGCTTGACTGTGAAACATCGCATTGTCGACCATAATAGGAGAACGGAGCTAAAAGGTCGACCATTTTTAAACACTTCCCCTCTTATCTCTAACTGTCTTTCATTTGCCTATATATTGCCTGCAGCGGGGCATCATGGGAAATAGGACTCAGAGACACATTTTTAATTAAGTACAGTTTTAGCTTCATTGAATTTATAAACGCACCACAGAAGAAAAAATTACTTCGCATACACAACACACGCACAAGCGCACACACGGACACACACACACACGGACGGACGGACGCACGCACGCACGCAGACACACACACACACACACACACACACACACACACACACACACACACACAGCCTTGTTCCTATGGAGTGGTTGTCTCATTAATCACAGCAGAACCGTGTCTGATACCAGAGTACAGGGGAGAAGCCGGGCTGGAACGGTGGAGTGGAATATTTGAACATCTCGCCGCTGATGTGTGCAAAGCCGAGTGTGTGTCTGCAGGGGAGGCTTTGAAATCTCATCCTCTCCATCCCTTTTAACTCGGCGGAGGGGATGTGTGTGTGTGTGTGTGTGTGTGTGTGTCTCGCTTCAGTTGGCCAGTGGGGGTTGGGTTTTTGGGGGAAAGGGGGGGGGGCTTCACACTTCTCTGTCTCCCTTTGCTCGCCACAACCTCTGCTTTGAGTCAGATAGTTTAATGGTGAATTGCCTTTTCTTTCAAATACAACACACTTACACTTACGCGCGCGCACACACACACACACACACATGGAAATGTGGGCCACTGCGAAAAGCGCTCCCTCTCATAAAGCCCCGCTATTGTTGTTCTTTCATGGCTGTCCTTGGCATAGCAGAGGAGGATCGCGGCGTGCCGCTAAGGTTACAGCTATTTTCCCTGGCTGCAGTCTCGGATTCCAAAGCGTTTGCCCGTGCCCATGGTAACATGTCGGGGGAAAAAAATCAACGGATCCGCACGTCGCCTCTGTGATTACTCTGCCCCGTCCATTAGCCGGGGGATCCAATTGAATTTGCCGGACGGGGGCCGGGCTGCTCCGCCGGCAGAGCCAGTGGCCTGGCCTAACACGGGCACTTTGTTACGGGCCCCCGGCAGCCTGGTCCCCCGGGGGCCAGCCTCTCAGACGGACACACTGTCAGCAGACACACTCTGTTAGGCAGCCGTGCCGACTCGGAAGTGTGGCTCCGGCCAGGGGGGACTCCGGCCAGGGGGGACCCCCCCCCCCCCCCCCCCCCCCCCCACTACACCCCCCCCCCCCCCCCCCCCCCCCCCCGCCCGGCGCGTGGCTGCTCCGCTGGGTCCTCCGCCTTGGCCGCCGCCGCTCCCTCCCGCCACTTAAAACACGGAGGCTGGGACGTCGACCTCTGGCCTCCCCCTGTCGGACACGACGCCCTTGAGCGGGGGCTCTGGGAGACGGGGGTGAGCCAGCCGCCCCCCCAAGGCAACGCGGGGACCCCGGCAGATAAATATAGCCCTTCTGTTTCGGGTTAGCGTAATAGCATTCTGAGGCTGCACTGTGTTTTTAACCTCGACGACACCGCACGTTATTTATGCTGTTAAGGCTGTCTGGAACAACTCATAATAATCACTTATGACTGTCTGTCAGGAGGTAACAGGTCGATGAGCTCAGCTCAGGGTAGCTGTACGCCGGGGAAAAATATTTAGGCTTAGCTCAGTTTAGCCCCTGGAATATTTCCACCGAGAACTCTCTGTAACTGAGAGTGACTGCGGATCGCAAAATAGAAAAATAGCTCCCTTTGCTTCTGGAAATCCATTTGTATTTTTGTGTGTGTGTCCTCCCCAGAAATGAGTGTCAAAGAGGCTGGATTCAAGGCCACTCAGGACTGCTTTTACACCTGCTCGCCAACACGGGGTCAATTTGGGCAGCTTCTGCTGGGCAAGCTCTTGCCGCTGCTTAAATTGGCATCCGTTTTCAATGCTTTTAAATGTCAAGAATTAGGACACACACACACACACACACACACGCACACACACATATATACACACACGCAGGATTTTTACATCTTTTCACAACTTATCTTTCGCTCCTCGCGTTATTTAAAAGCACCTTTGTTCGTCTACAGAAAGAGGAACAAAAAAGAAACGATATTGAAATCGCTGGGGAGCACTCTAAAGTGTGGCCGCTTGGCAGAGTGCTTAGGCGCTCGACGGCCTCCCCCGCAGCACAATGTGAGAAGGATGTCAGAGGTGGACCCTGGACCCCCACTCTCTCGTTCCCGACACAAACAGATGCAGCTCTGCAAAGAGGTTGCACCTAGGTAAAGGAAGGAAAGGGGGGGGGGGGGTTCTCTCCAGTACCGTTGGACAGTACCTGGTTCAGTGAGACGTCCTGCGCTGGCCCTTAAAGGGGGGGGGGGGTTCTCTCCAGTACTGTTGGACAGTACCTGGTTCAGTGAGACGTCCTGCGCTGGCCCTTAAAGGGGGGGGGGGGGTTCTCTCCAGTACCGTTGGACAGTACCTGGTTCAGTGAGACGTCCTGCGCTGGCCCTTAAAGGGGGGGGGGGGTTCTCTCCAGTACCGTTGGACAGTACCTGGTTCAGTGAGACGTCCTGCGCTGGCCCTTAAAGGGGGGGGGGTTCTCTCCAGTACCGTTGCGACAGTACCTGGTTCAGTGAGACGTCCTGCG
>CM030183.1:16324439-16331939 GCA_017639675.1 Aplochiton taeniatus
GGGGGGGGGGGGGGGGTAGGTAGGGGCGGTGGTCACCTGTCGGTTATGCCGCTCGCCCAGGGCCCATCCGGGAAGCTCAGGTGTGCTTGGACAGCTGGCCTCGTAGTTAGCGAGCGTGTGGCGGTGGGAGGAACGGCCTTCTGTGCTTAGTAACAGCTTCTGCAGTCCTGCCCCCACTCCCCACCCCCCCCACCCCACCCCCCCACCCCACCCCCCCACCCCACCCCCCCGCCCGCCTGCCTGGAGAGACGGGGCAGATCCAGATACAATCCATTACTTTTACCTGGGCAGGACGGAGAAAAAAGAGGGCGGCAGAGAGATTGAGTTAAGGGCCAGGGCACCTTTGCGTCCTCTCTTCTGCATGCTAATTTTCCTGGCGCTGGGGAAGGGATCAAAATCTCCTGGCTGTGAGACAGCGCTGCTCGTTTCATCAGACGGGGTGGACTTCGGTGCATCACCCAAAGCCACGTTGGACATGCGCTCGGACGTGCACACACACACACACACACACACACACACACACAGACTCACGAGGGGGCCTTTACTCTCATGTAGGTGTGTTGATCTTATATGATTTTTATCGGATTTTTCCATACACAACATTTCCAAACCTAATTGGAATGAGTGCCTTGCCTGTTTGTCTCTGGATTTGTGTTCTCTGTCAAATTGCTCAATGGAAGGAGTGTAGTTATACACACATCAAAAGGTATAGGTGCGGGGTTCTTAAATTGTAGACATCGAAAAAAGGTCAAGTGGAACCTGCACACTAACTCAAAGGTACATATTTATTAGGTGACAACATTTCGATCGGTTTGGATCTTCGTCAGGTCATGAAACGTTTGTCAAATTGTTCCCACAAAGTGTTATGTGGCCCCAGCTCTCCATGCTACTTCTATGGTTCTATCATTCATTTGCCTATGAATTCATAAATACAAATGCATTATGATAAATCAAAAGGTAGTTGCCCGTAGTTCCTCGACGCACGCTGTACTGCAGGGCCACCTATGCTACTTTAAATCTCTCAATGTATCCTTTCCAATAAGAGAGATAGAGAGAGGGAGAGAGAGAGGGAGAGAGGGAGGGGGAGAGGGAGAGAGAGAGGGAGAGAGGGAGGGAGAGAGGTAGAGAGAGAGGGAGAGAGGGAGAGAGAGAGGTAGAGAGAGAGTCATTTTGCGAGCTTCGGATAAGAGGCGCTTGGAGAGAAGAGGAACCACAGGTGCTGCATGGCACCTCGAGTCGCCTCGTTGAAACGTTGACCTCCCGCGGCCCTGCCACCAACAGCTCCATCGGTGATCACCGACACTCTGTTGTGCACACTCATGACCCCCTGGGCGGGCGCCGCGACACGTTTTCATGTGTGGAACGGCGTGAAGGCGGTGCAGTGGTGGGGCGTCTCGCTGGCGCTCCGGGGCGAGGCGATGTCCCCGGTCACCGTGTGCGAGTGCTCCACGCTGAACCGGCGGTCGGGGGGTTTGGCCGGCGTTGGCGGCCCCACGTCCCCAACGCCTCGACGGTCCGACTCCCTGGCCGCACGCTCCGTTGCCAACCCCGGGGGGAAAAAAAGAAAGGGAAAAAAAAAAAAAAAAACAGCCCCCCCCCCCTGCCCCCCCCACGCGTGCCTCCACTGCCAGCTCGATGAGCGTTTGTGCCCCCACCATGAAGTGTGGGGGCCATTTGGAAGCCCCGCTGAACGCTATCACTATCCAAGTGGAAAATACACATGACAACTGGTTTACAGGTTCCAAATGAGAAACCACCATAAAAGAGGAAGGGGGCTGGGGAGGTAGGGGGGGGAGGGGGTGTAAATAAATAAAATGAAACGTGGATTGGAGCTCGCTGACAGTGATAAATCTCAGCCATCGTCCAGTGGCGAGATGTGTCTAATCTGTGCTAGGGCTGCACAGTGGGGTGGGACCCCATCACTCTCTCATTATTTGACAACAAAACATCCACTGTGTGTGCACTCAGCCAGATTCGGCCCAGCCACAATACACTCCCCGCATACACAAGTCCCCCTGCCGAGAGAGAGAGAGAGAGAGAGAGAGAGAGAGAGAGAGAGAGAGAGAGAGAGAGAGAGAGAGAGAGAGAGAGAGAGAGAGAGAGAGAGAGACGGCTCCATAACCAAACGTTACAAGGCCAGGGCCGTCAGACTGCCGTAATAACCGCCCCCACTTTAGACACAGAGTAGTAGCAAAACAGAGGACCAAATAAACCCGCCTGTCACTAGCTCTTTAATTCTGAATAGGCTACAAATAAAGGACAATAGCCACTAATGGCCTTCATTTTCCTTCAGACTCTTGAAATTGATTCGATGGCTTAATTTGACTCTGGCAGGTGGGTTGCAACTGGCATACCGTGTATGGCTGCCTGTAATTTAGCCTTGAACAGCTCGATCAACAGCCGCTGTCGTGGTTCTGACAACAAAACTGTTTTCCGTGGCACTGCATCCGGGACCATATGCATGTGTCCCCACCACATGGGGATTTGTTGGCAGTTGACAGCCCCGCATTTACACCCGGACTGTTATTTTGATTTCCCTGACACCGGGATAATGTTTCGTAACACACACTCACTCATGAATTAGCCCATCTGTCTGTTTGAGCAACTCGGAGCTCGTGAAGTTCTGTCTGTCTCCCTCTCCCTCTCTCTCGGTCTGCCTCTCTCCGCCTGTCTCTCTGTCCTGCTCTCTGTCTCTCTCTCCCTCTCTCTCGGTCTGTCTCTCTCCGCCTGTCTCTCTGCCCTGCTCTCTCTCTCTCTCTCTCTCTCTCTCTCTCTCTCCCTCTCGCTCTGTTCGCCGGCCTGAGCACAGGGACCCGCCTTTCTTCAGCAGGATTTGCTGACGGCTGTCAGTTCAATGAGCTACTCCTCCAGAGATTGGGAAGGAGCCCATTTCCTGATCCCCGCTCCTCGTCCTCCTCTTCCTCCTCTCCATCCTCCTCCTCCTCCCCGCCTTCCTCTCTTTATTTTCCCTTTTCTCCTCTGGCAGGCAGTCCCACACATACACAGAGGGGCACTACTATTATCCAGTGCGGCTTCCTAGCACAGCGGGATCTCTAAAATGAATCATTGGAAGCCGTGTGAAACTGAGTGGATCTTCTCCATGTCGCTCACTCCCCCCAGCTTATTCATATTGACGGCTGCTACAATGAGTGCAGCCCATGCCAGAGCACATCAGCCAACCTAATGGAAGCAGTCCCACTGGCTGACGACGGCATAATACGGAGAGAAATCAATCTTTTCATGTTTTTTTTTATTTCTTTGTGTGTGTGTGTTTTTTTTTCTTTTTTTTGGTCTTTATCAAAAGAGCTTGTTCTATTATGCCAGCACGGCCCTCTCGAAGATAAGTTAATGGCTTGTCTCATTTAGCGCGATGTTTGTTTGGGAATATTTTCCTTCCTTTGGTCATAAATGTGTGATGGAGCCCGTGAGTTGTCTGGCCCCAAATTGCGGTCCTCCAATTTTGGGTTTGATTTTTTTCAGCAGCCCGTCTCTTTCCTTTCAAGAAAAAGCCACGTTTCCTGCGTTCGAAACAGACGCTACTGTGGCTCGATTGAATTTGTCTTTCTTTTTTGCGGACTGCATTGATCAGTCATGTTTGAAAACATCTGGCGGAAAAAAAGAAGCCCAGCGCAGGTTTTTTACATTGAATTGAAGCACTCGAGACGGAAAACACTCCAAGGCCCCACTGTACATGCAGTGCCATCCTCTTCCCATGCCCGCCGTGTACATGCCATGTACAACACGCGGGCAGACTTGTTAAGCGCTGTCTCTCCTAGCGCTGGTGTGCCTTCCTCCCGTATTCTCTCCGTCTCTCTCTCTGCCAACGTCGAGGCGGGCATGTCTTTCCCCGGGAAGACTCCGTCTGAGTGGGCCTCGTAAGTCTCACCTAGGGGAACCGTTTTTGATCATTGTCTACATTTCCTTTCTTTCCGTCTTTTTTTTTTTAAACTTCATTTAAATCGGAAGTCGGGAGTGTGAGTTAGTTAAATTCGGAACAGTGAATCAAAGTGTGTCTGTCTCATTTCATGCAATTGATTTCGTGTGTGTGTGTCAGCCTCACTGTCAAAACAGAAGCGTTTCTTATTTAATTCCGCTTTCCGCGCGGCCCTTTTGATACTCTCCCCCTCTCCATTCTTTCCTATAAACAAGCGGCGGAGCGTTGATGTCTCGATAGAGAGGTCCGTGTCATTTACATGACTGATTACGTTGCAATTTCACACTTATTTGCATGGATATCCTTAACATCCTCACAGGACTAATGGATTGCCGAGCGGGGCTGCGGCTGGCCACGGTAATGAGAGAGACTGATGGCGTAGTCTATTAAGCTCAGGAGAGCCGGCTCCATAAGACACTTTCACAACGCTACGCCTCTCAGATGCCGCAAATTATGACATTAGCATACAGAGTTTTATGCGGCTATCATTCGCGACGCAATGGCGGACATTTTTTTCTCTCTCTCTTTCTGTATGAATGCATACAGTACTACAGATTTGTTTATTTGTTTGTTTACATGGGTATCATTAGCATTAGCCGCTTCACAAACAAACCCCAGTTTGTTCGATTGGAAAGCAGGCATCATCCGAGTTGGTCATGTATAATAACAGGTGCACCACAAGGCTGTTGTTTTATGTGGTATACTTCTTCAGGTAGATCCAAATTTGAAGTCACATAAAAAAAATATTCTGCTATTGCCAGGATTAATATTTAAGGTTTGAGATTATGTTGTGACTTCTTTTAAAATCAAATGTGTCTGTTGACCGGGGTTCTTCGAGCTATGTGTATCTCAACGTTTGTAGAATCCAAAAAGCCACTGTTTATTTTAGAAGAGCGCTAACAGTTTATCCAAATGAAATACAAAAAAACAACATCTAATTCAAAAGAGTGAGGTCATTCAAAAATACCTTGATTTTTCCCAGTAATTGCTAAGTTGATTTGAAAAAGGATTTGAGGACATCTTTTCATAAGGTCCACTAACATTCCTTGCAAAGCGGCTCAGCCATTTACCCACATACATCTAAAACATGTCGGTTATATACTCATTGCCTTCCAAATCAAACGCAGTAGTGTCTGGAGTGATCACTTTGTCAATACTCTCTTTAACACCGAAAGACTTGGCTGGTCCTTTGTTCCATCGAGATATTTCACCATATGTTTGTTTGGGTTGTTGTTGCTGTAACTCGCCTTTATTGTAATTACCATTCCTATGTATAATCATGTTGCAGCGATATTATTGTTCTATGGCCACCTGAATGAAACGTAATTTATCGATGAAAGAAATTAGGTACAATCCAATCAAATGTTTCGGTGAGATTTTCTTAATCGATACGGGGAGTGTGGCTGTCTGCCGATACTGATGGTTCAAAGTCAAAGTGGGACACTGGGGGTTTCGTGTAAGTCGCTGCGTGCGTGGCTGTCTGCAAAGCTGTCATAGTTACTGCCGGGTTCCACTCTGAAGATAGGCTAGCAACCAGCAGTGCAGTGCAGCATGTCTCTCTCCCTCCATTGATGCCATTTATAGCTTTGTCTCGGAATTGCATCAGGCCTTTATGACAAGCAGAGTATATTTTCTCTCTTTTTATGGGACTGGGGAGTTTTACAAGATTGCTCGACTGGAGATGTTGATGCAGGGCAATTGGGAGTTTATTACGGATAACAGAAATATGATATGGCCACTATTTAAATGTTCTCTGGTTGCTATTATGCTTTTTGGGGGGTGTTTTGGGTATTTTTCTTGAACATGTCAGTCATCCTACTTATTTTTGTCCAAAATGTGTAATTTGAGAGACTCCCTATTTACCTTTTTATAATCCACTCTCGACCTTTATCTCCACATCAATCGATGCGGTTTCCTCCCAAACTTTTCCCGACTTCATCTCACACTCTGTTCTCCTAGGCAACCAGTAATTAATTTCCACTCGCTGTCACTGCTTATTCCGGTTAAAGAAGAATTATGGCGAAGTCCATGCAAATAGTGATTCATTGTGACTGGGCGTAGTCCATTTGTTCTCGTGGAGTCTTTACAAGACTGCTTCCTTGGGTAATTAATTTCTCTCTCTCCTGTTTACCGAGATACGTTGCCTCCACTCTTCCCCTCCCTCCTTTGTTTCTTATTGTCTCCCTCTTGCTTTCATCGTAAGCCGCTCGCTAATGTACCGTGCGCCTACGAGTCAGGCCCCGACGTAGTGGTGCTCGCTGCCGGATTACGCTCTATAAATGGATTGGAGCCTGTTTGCCCACCGCCAGTGTATAGCGCATCAGAATTAGCCCCGGATGTGAAACGTTGACTCTTAGCAGAGACACATCGGCGGCAGGTCGTGAGCACCGGCTGTCTGCTAAACAGCACAACATCCCACCTACTGCTGAGGAATTACACGGAGTCAAGGAGGGGTGCGTCGCTTTTCGAGCGCCGTCTAACCCGTGGCAAGGCAAAGAAAGGCTGACTGCCATGCTTACACTTGGCCTATATATTCTATTATTCCCAGGGCGTTTGGTGTCTGCCGTGCCGGTTTCAGACCGATTTCGTAGCTCGCCCGCTCCCGCTCGCTCTCTCCCTCTCTCTCTCTCTCTCTCTCTCTCTCTCTCTCTTCCTGTCCTCTCTCCCTCTCTATTTCTTCTCTTTGTCTTCCCCTCTGGCCTTGTCTCTGTGTTCTCTCTCCGCTTTCTCTCGGTCTATCTCTCTCTCTACTGTCATTGCAATTCCGGCTAGCTCTCTTTCTCTCATATTCTTTCTCTCTTTCTCTTTCTCTTTCTCTTTCTCTTTCTCTTTCTCTTTCTATCTCTCTCTCTCTCTCTCTCTCTCTCTCTCTCTCTCTCTCTCTCTCTCTCTCTCTCTCTCTCTCTCTCTCTCTCTCTCTCTTCCTGTCCTCTCTCCCTCTCTATTTCTTCTCTTTGTCTTCCCCTCTGGCCTTGTCTCTGTGTTCTCTCTCCGCTTTCTCTCAGTCTATCTCTCTACTGTCATTGCAATTCCGGCTAGCTCTCTTTCTCTCATATTCTTTCTCTCTCTTTCTTTTTCTCTTTCTCTGTCTCTCTCTCTTTCTCTCTCTCTCTCTATCCCTCTCTCCCTGGCTATGGTGTGGCCCTCAGCCTGGGGCGTGTGATCAGATTTAGCGCTGTATTCTCCCTCTCCGTCTCCCCGAGATGAGTGACAGATGGTGGCCATTAGTGTATATTCCATGCATCTGTTGCAAGCCGCTAATTTATCTCATTAGGAGGACGTGTGGAGGGGGAGGAGGAGTGTGTAGGAGGGCCTCGCCGTTTCATTATCAGTGTAAAACACAGGGAGAGACCGAGGAAAGGAGGCCAAGAGAGATGCAGGGAGAGAGGGGGCGGAGGTGTGAGGCAGGTTCGACCCACTGTGAACCGAGTACCTGGGGTTATGATGCACAACAATTGTGTGCGTGTGTGTGTGTGTGAGTTTTCTGTGTGTGTGTGTGTGTGTGTGTGTGTGTATTTTGTCTGTGTGTGTGTGTGTGTGTGTGTGTTTGTATGTTTTCCCGCGTC
>CM030183.1:16336939-16419439 GCA_017639675.1 Aplochiton taeniatus
CCCCCTCCCACGCCCTCCACAGGGCAGCCGGCACCTCCACACAGCCAGGCCAAACAAACAAGACACCTGGGCCACGGCCGCCGCGCGCCGGGCAAGGTCGCCGCGTTTCAGGGCGCTGCGGTAGGACTTCGTCCAAAATGAAAAATCCCGGAGAAAGGTTAGGAAGGCAGAGGGCTAGCTACTTAGTGGGTGAGTGCGCTCCGGGTTCAATGAAATGACATTGGGAAGTGCAGAGAGCGTTGTGCCTCTGTTCTATCTGTTTGTGTTGGACGTGGAGGGAGCTTGTGTAACTCAAATGGAGTCTTTACGGTGCTTTCTAACTGGAGGGCAAGGGACTTATCGAGGCATTCACAGAGACAGAACACACTCGTCTCAAGGTTGGCGACATGGGGCGGACGAGCCCCTCTTTGTGTGGCGTCCCTCACCTTGACTCGGTGGTGATTTCTTTCACCATGTTGCTATGGTAATAAACTGTGCGTATAGACGTTAGTTCCTTCTGCTTGCCGGTCTGCCTCACTGTCTGTGTCCCTCTGTGTGTGTTTCTCTCAGTCTCTGTGTTTGTGTCCGTGTGTCTGTGTGACTCTTGTCTGTGTGTCTCTGCGTGTGTACGTGTATCTATGTGTCTGTGTCTGTGTGTCTCTCTGTGTGTGTGTGTGCGTGTGTGTGTGTGTGTGCGTGTGCGTGTGTGTGTGTGTGTGTGTTTTCACGCGCGGCTGAACAGCGAGTAGGCAGAGGAGGAGAGAGTCGGCGCCCCAGAAGAGACGCTCTTTTAACTATCCCCGGGATCACTCCTTGTCAGTATCAGAATCCCCCATCTCTCTCCAGCGTCGCTCCGCACCCTCACGCCTCACAGCCGACGGTGGCTTTGTCTAGCCCCTCCAGCAACCCCCCCCACCCCCTTTTCCATCTCCCTGCGGCTCTCCCTCCGGGGTTTGAAACAAACGGCGACAGGCCCCCAAACGTGTGTTTCGTCTCTCTACCACAATGAGAACTACGGGGGGATTTGCTTCACCTCAGTGCTCCCGGAGCAGGTCGGGGGTTTCGGCGTGGCGGGGGGACTTTCCTCGGCTTGACGCCGCACCCCAGAGGGGGGGCTGCGGCTCCGCTGCTTAGGGCGCCGGGTTGTTGTAGGGGGGGGGGGGGGATGCGTTTCCCATACATCCTGGGATGAGTGTGCCCCTCAGGTTCTCACTGTCTGAGATCCATTCAGCTGTGCTAATGCCGTGGTGAAGTGTAGGCCCCCTCAAACCACTTCCATGAAAAGCAGCTCCAGGGGAAGACCCCGCAACTCTTTCTCCAGAGTATGTTCTTTTCTCTCTCTCTCTCTCTCTCTCTCTCTCTCTCTCTCTCTCCCCCTCCCTCTCTCTCTCTCTCCCTCCCTCCCCTTCCGTTCTCCATTTCACTCATTTATGAATGGTTTGCAGGAATTCCTGTATTTTCTTTTTCTTTGTTTATTTTGCTCGTCCATCCGGTCCTTCCTGTTTCTTCTCTGTTCCGTTCTTCCTTTCTTCCATTCCTCCTTTCTTCTCTCGCCGCCCTTCACTCCCAGAATCTCAACCTATGCCTTTCTTCTCCGTCCCTTCCTCCTAGCGTGCAGAGACTCCGCCACTACCACCATCATTCAGTTTCTCTAACCCTCTCACCCTGGGTTTTATCACCCTCATTAAACTAGACCTGCTCACCCCCCTCGACAACCTTTTTTATAGTCGTTGAAGTTATTAAACATGTATAATTACTTTTAGTCCCTTCTGCCGTGGGGAAATGACGGAAGGATATAGACAAAGACACTTTGAGAGTCAGTGTGTGTGTGCGTGTGTGTGTGTGTGTGTGCATTTTTCTGTTACTTTTTTCAGCTTCTCCTTAAATGCATGCATTTTACCAGGTGCCTGTTGGAGTCTGTCCACGCACAGGCATACGCAGCTGTCGGCACTCACACACTCACACACTCACACACACACACACACACACACACACACACACACACACACACACCGCGTGCTACACAACTGGCACGCCACAACTCACGTGTCAATCCACGCACTGCAGATCTCCAGCAGTACGTGTGTGGGTGGCTGGTATCTTTGGTTGGCCGCCTAGCAGAAGGTCGGTACTGTGGCAGGGCTGTGGGCGGTACGGGGGCCAGCCGGGGAGGCCCACCGTGGCCTAGCGAGCCCCAGAGGAGAGGCCCCCGGCCGGGGGTGAGCGCCGCGCCGCCTCCTCCCCTCTCCGACCGGGAGCGGCCATCCCCTGCCGCTGTCGTCTCCGGCAGCCTCCTCTTCGTCCTCCTCCGACTCCCGGCAGTCGCTTTGCACAACGGCCACCGTTCTGATTTCCGAAACGAGGGGGGGGGGAGAGTGATAAGGTCAGCGTCCAGTAGGGGGCTCTCACCCCGCGGTGCGGCATGACAGCTGATTTAGGTCACCGTCTGAAGGACTAGGGACGCCGTGTGCCGCACGGAGGGGGTGCAAGGGCCCTGCATCATAGCGCCATGTTTGTCCGGGGCCCCCGGTGTGTGCGCCCGCAGAGCGTTTCAGGAGTGGAAAATTACAGCCCCCCCCCCCACCCCCGACGCCGAGTGATCCCCCCCCGAGCCGCGGGTGCTGGTCTCACCTGCCTCTCTCGCCGCGGAGAAACGGCAGGTTGCGGCTGAAACCCATTTCCCTGCCAAGCGTTCGCCAGGCAACAGGTTGCCTACGAATGGCCTCCACGTCGAGGGGCAGAGGGACACTGGGGGGTCTGCGAGGGAGGGGGAAGGGGGGCCGGGAGGAGGGGGCGAGGCTATAGGGGTCGGATGAGGACAGGGGATTTGAGGGCGGTTGCTCTGGGTTTAATGACAGTAGAGAGACATCTAGTGGACAAATTCTAGATTGCAGCGTGTCTGCATATTTAAAATAGTTTAACTAGAAAAGAGTAGTTGTTCTAATCAATTCAGCAACATAGTACATGCTCCCATAATTGCAGCCATTAATGCACAAAGGACTCACAAGGGACAAACATATTTTAGTGAGCTGCATAGTGCTGTGCACGGGTTTTAATATTAATATTGCTGACCTAGTTATCTACTCTACATTTGGGTAAACATTTCGGTATCTTTGAGGAGGTTCACTCTCATTGTGGGTACAATTAGGCTTAAAAACGACTCTCCCTCTCGGAACAAAACCTTATCGTTTCTGTGTTGTTATTGTGTAGTGCGTGCGACGCGCTAGATCCTGGCATCACAGGAAGGGTTACAGAGCCCGTAGTGGCCAGCAGAGGGCAGCAGCAGCCTGGCTGTGTTTGCCGCCGTTCAAACAAAGACAGAGAGATCCACTGCCGTGCCTCTGGATGAGCGAGATGAAAGGAGGTGGCTTTTGTTTTCTAGGCCAAGCTATGCATCCGTAATCACACCAGCACCGTCAAGGCCCCAGCCATTTCACGTGGGCCTTCGCAGTTTTAATTGGGTATATATTTCTAGTCCATGTGTAAACTTGATTTACTGTAATAGGACCACGCACATTATCTTCTATGGCTTGGCCGTGATTGTAATACTGCGTTACGGCCGATACAGAAAATGCAACCTACATATCCGTGTTTAATATTTCAGAGATTGCATTGAGGAAAAGGATTTCGGGATAACATGGAGGGATATTTTCGGATGGCAATAGACTCACATTCTGTTGAATTGCAATACAGTATGTTTTGGAGCTTTGCTATTCAAGGAGTTTGACCCACAATAGATTTAGCTGCTGATGGTTTTGAATACAAATAATAAGGTTGACATATATATTTTGTTTTTATGTTTGGCTCTGTACTCCGTAGGCTGTACATCCAGATTTAACTTGACATAACTAGCATAAATCATGGCCGTAATTGGGAGTGGAGTCTTTTCCAGGAGCGTCAACGGCTGCAGCGATTTAGTCGACTGTGTGGTGAACGGCTTCCCCTACGAATGCATCAGCTGCCTGTCTGGCATAAATAAACAACAGCTTAATTGTACCGGGCGGAAAGGGGGAGGACTCCAACTCACCGCTGTTTATTAAAATAAAGAAAAAATCTCCCCTAATCTTTAGAAGAGCACACATGGCTTTGAGATAGAGGCTGCCAAATTAATTACCGGTTAATTATCACTTCTCACACGACGTCGTTTGAAAAGAGCACAATGGAGGAGTTTTTCCTGCTTCTTTTTTTTTCTTCTTCTTCTCTTCTTTTTTTTTTCTTTCTCGGTGATTCTCCTCCCTCTTACACGGGTTTTCTTCTCCTCCGCGTGCCGATAACGTGTTCACTCGTTCATGCAATATCTCTGGCTCACAACCTTTTCCCAGCTACCTTCAGGGCCGCCGCACTTGAACACGCAGGCAAGACAGCTTCAGAGGAAATAAGATAGGAATGCAAATCGCCGATAAAAATACAAACAAGCACACCACTCAATTTTGGATTATTAGGAGGTACAAAGTGATTATTAGGGGGTAGAATGTGATTATTAGTGCGTATAATGTGATTATTAGGGGGTAGAATATGATTATTAGGGGGTAGAATGTGATTATTAGGGGGTAGAATGTGATTATTTGGGTGGTAGATTATGAATATTATGGGTAGAATATGATTATTAGGGGGAGAATGTGATTATTATGCCGTAGAAAGTGATTATTATGCCGTAGAAAGTGAATGCAGAATAATGTCCCGGAGTGTTGCATTGGCTGTTGATCACAACCACAGTAACTCTCCCAAAAATTCTGCATTTATATAAATATTTTTGGAGAGAGTACACATTGTCAGACAATGTCGCAATAAAATGAAGACAGAAATAGCCCCACGGATCCCTTTGGAAGAAGATGTCTGTCTCCAACAGAGCACTGCACGACTCAGGCAGGAGGCAGCAGTTTGCAAGGCCTCCACGTTGGCCTCCACGGCCTCTTCCCTGGTGAACCCCCGCGTGTGTGTTGGTGTGGCGCGGGAGCGGCGTTTGGGGTCCGGGCCTCAGCGGCCCCACGCTCGCCACTCGCCCGGGAGGGGAGTTGGGGGGGGGGGCCGTCGGACGCCGGGGAAGTGGTGGGGGACGGCGAGGAGCCGCGACACAAATGAAAGGTTAAGTAACGGAGGCAGGCGAGCTTGTCATCACATTAGCCCGGCCTCCCTATAATTGTGTGGCTGCCGCTGTCAACCCCCCGTTCGCAGGCGGCGCCACAGAATCGGGCCCGGGCCAGGGCCGGCTATGGAGTGGTGCTCCGCCGACTGGAGATAATTGAAAACCCAAAAAGACTTGGGCTAATTTGATTACGCCGGGCATTCGCTGAATTGTTCCCATTATAAGAGGGATTTGATTATGATGTGCGGTTCAGATTGGTGGGGGGGAAAAAGGCTGCATGAGCTGTCCCTTTTCATGAAGCCCCACTGCTAGACAGTGTGTGTGCGTGCGTGCGTGTGTGTCAGAGAGAACTATATATAGAGAGAGAGAGAGAGCGGCAGAAAGGGAGACCAAAAGAGAAAGTTGGTGGGCCGCAACTTCCGTACCCTCCCCGCTTCAATGACACAGGGTAGAGTCGGCTAGGAAGAGCATTAACCAGTCTCTGAGCCAGATGATGGAGATAAACTCCCGTCTCACCTCCCCCAGAGTCAATGTTGACGCACAGCGTTAAGTTCTCAACGAGAGCGGCCTCATGCAAAGTCGGAGACGCAAAGAGCTTACGCCTCTCGTCCCTCCCAAGGACGAGGCAAGGAGCCCCCCAGCGGTGCTCCCCGTCGCCCCACCGCCTTAAATATTAGCCGAGTCCCCTGCCTTTACCTCCTTAAAGCCCAGAAACAGGTAATGTATGCCCCCTCATGTAGCGCCGCCTGGGCCCCTACCTGTGGGCTGCCTTTGGGCCTGGACATTTGAACGAGGGATTAAGCGTCCTCCGTCACTTCAGCCATTGACATTTGAGTGAGCATTAGTGAAATTATAACCGCCACTGGCCGATGGCCAGAACCGGCTCGGTCTGGAAAGTACTGTGGAAGCGCTGTAGCCACAGGGTGTGGCCAGGAGGGAGCAGTCTTGGGCCTGTTGTCATGATAGTGCGTCCGTGTGTGTGTGTGTGTGTGTGTGTGTGTGTGTGTGTGTGTGTGTGTGTGTGTGTGTGTGTGTGTGTGCGTGCGCGCGCGCGCGCTTGTGTATTAGCTATTGTTGTGTACTCAAGCACATTTCGGTTGGCACCGATGCCCACCAGCGTGCACGCCCCCGGTTTGTGGCAAGACAGCGTTGTGGATTGGGAGAGCGACTGTGTGAAAATGTGAGTTTGTCCCCTTTGTATCTTGGTGAGCAGCACCCTTAGTTCCACTCGGATGCAGCCATGAAGATTCGCAGGGGGTGGGTGGGGGGGGGGGGGGACGCTGTCTTTAAGGCAGGCTTTACCCACTGAAGTGTCCCCATTTGAGACAGGGCAACCGGCTTATCCCCCAAAGCACCTTGAACTGGGCCAGCTCCGCTCCGCTCCACTCCCAGCCTGCCCCAGTGTGCCCTGGCACCAGTGGCCATGCACACTGGCACAGCTGAGTCACACACACACACACAAACACACACTCACACACACACACCGCTCTATCTCCCCTCTCTTTCCTGTCTCCCTCACACCGTCTCCCTCTCTGTCTCTCTATCTCCATCTACCCGCTATGAGATTTTCTGAAGCCGCCGCCATGTTAGCTAGGTCACAAACCGCTTTTTATGCTAAAGAAGGCAGATGCACTGCCTTGTGGGCCCATGTCATTTGATAGTCTGCATCTACAGACTATCAGATGCTTTGTTCCCCTCCTGTCTTTGTTGCCACGGTTCAGCGTGGAAGTGTGATGGCTGTTTGTTTACTCATCCTTAGCCATGGCCAAGAAAATACCAGTGGTTTGAGGTTTATTTATTTATGCCTTTCAGGCGGCATTTTCTCCTCGGTTTCCGGGCCCGAGGAACGGCGAGCCCATGCCACTGCGGTGGCCCAGATGAACTTAGCATTGATTGCTTCATCGGTGTGGTTGGATTGTTTTCTGTCTCCCTGCGTTTCAAGCCAGCCCAGGCATTTGTCTTGTCTCTCGTCTTGTCTCCGTCCTGCCGAAAGATCGTTCCTTTTTCTCCCCGAGTAGAGGCTAGGAGGTGAGGCAGAGCAAGAGCCGTGCTTAACGTTGTTTTCATGGCCCGGGCTTTTGGAGCAATGCCACTGAGCCTGGATCGAGTGTTCGATCTTGCTGTGATCGCTGGCTTTGGAGCTGTTTCAAATTTCGTTCGGATTTTACAAAAACAACATCTATTTCAACCTCGCACTTGTGTTGTTATCGGCCATTGTTATGTTGCTATTATTTGTATTGGGAATTAAAATGTAAAGCCTCGTCCATTGCTCTGAATTGTTTCATAATGATCATTTTTGTTCTTTTTATCATGAAGTTATGATCGGCCAAAATGTTACTTGCAACCTCTACCCACCACTGGGCAGACTGGCGTTAAATTGTTTGATTATAATGGGTTGGCTGACCTGAGCCATACTGTAGACAATTAGCCTGTATTTTATTTGATGGGGGGGGCGGTAAGGGACCTGGATAATGCAAAGGGGGGTGCTGGCCCAAAAAAAGGTTGAGAACCACTGCTGTGGAGCGACTACACCTTTATCAGAGACTCCACCCAGGTGCCTAAGAATGGTTTTACTGTGAATCATGAAAGACCATCATTGTCCACATAGAGCCACCTTAGAGCTACTCAGTGTCAGGGTTGTGGGTGTGGATATAGACAAGTGCAGAGACGATTCATACGGCCTTCAAGGTGAGTATGAACAAGAAATGAATAGAGTTATCACTAGTTTACTGAAGTGCAAACGACACCGTATACTGACACAGGTAAGGCAGTGCCGGAACATAGAACGAACAAAGGCTGCGTCTAAAATGCACACGGGTGCCAACAATAACGTTGATGAGGAGCGCTGGGTGAAACTCCTTGACGTTCCCTGCTGGGTGGATCCCAGTGTCCCAGCCTTGTCTCTGTGATGGGACCCCCTTTTCCGAGGCGCCACTCACATAGTCAGGCCGACGGCGATGGAGGTGCATGATGAGGGATCGATCGATAATCCTCGTCGATGGCTCCCATGAGCGTTCGTCTGGACTGCACCGCTCCCAGTCGACGAGGCACTGGATTCCACCTCTGACCTTGGAGGAGCCCGACAACCCCCCGACTGAATGAGCTGGTTGGCCGTGGATAGTGCGTGGTGCCGGAGCTGGGGCTGGTGGAGGAGCAAGCACACTGGTGAGAGCAGGTTACAGATGGCGGTTGTGGGACAACGGCTGTATCTCAAGGGTTCCGGGACGCTGTAACAGATAAGCCGAAGCGGTTAACTCGGCTCACCACCTTGGAAGGACTGATATATTCGCGTGCCAGTTTCCCAGACTCCCCACGCCGACCTTTTGTCCAACCCAGTTGGCCTGAGTCTCATATCGACTCCCGGTGTTTAAAAAGGCTTGCTCTGGCCCTTTTCCATGCCGGGCGGTATCGAAGCCCTGCACTGATAGTGCGCTGGCACTTTCTCTTCGTGATCAGGAAACAGATGAGGGGAACGACCGGCTCCAGATTGCTGACACCAGGAAGTTGGTCTGAAGAGACCGATGGAGACACCAAACACCCAGCAGAAGCAGCAGAACCTGGAGGTAAAATGTGGCCCGCGATCCCTAAGCCGTGGATATGGACCACGTCTTGTCGGGCGAGTCCAAGCCGTCTCGGCGGCTGAAGGAGGCATGGGCAAGGGAAGGAAGCGTTTTAGAGAAGCGGTCGACCACTACCATGACTGTTGCATGGCCAAGAGGAAGAAGGGAGCCCTGTGGAAGAAATCCAAGGGGATGTGCGATGGAACAGGATTAGGCTGCAGTAAGATGACATGTTACGTGTGCAGATGCTGCAGGCTGTGGACACATTCCTTTTAATGGAAGCCCACATGGGGGAAGCTGGAGATCCGTAAGACGCTTGCTGGGAAATAACTGCTCCACCTCCGAAGTCCAAAGCATCAACCTTTAGGAAGTCCGGGATCTGGAAGCTGCCAAACTGAAATCGAGGTGAAGTGATGCTTTAGCTCCAAAGCAATTTTGGAGCCCTGCCTGATAGGTGGGAGATAATGAAAGCCACCATGGACTTGTCGGTGCCAAAACGAGAAGATCTAAATTCAAAAGGTAATTGAACACAGTCGCAGGAAGGACGGGCAATTCCCAGGGTTTCCTTCGTGTTTATACAGCGGTGCTATGCTAGGATCTTGATCCTTTGTCGCTCCAGAGCAGGGTTCCGCTGAGACTTGAGATAAGTGGGTGGCAGTTCCATGGGTTTCTATCCTCTCTCCGAGCAGCGGATCCAACCTCGGGTTGAGAAGCTGGAATTCCGGTTTCGATGACACGAAAGTTGTCATGGCAGGTTGGCAACTTGGATCCTCGAAGTCCCACCGCTCTTCGGATCGCCTCGATCTCAGCTGAGTCCTCGTTCTTTGTTATTTGCATCATTATATCAGGTTGGTAGGCTTGGACATGGACACAAGTTCAGAGATGTGATGTCTACGGACCTTCAGGGCCATGTAACGTATGGACAAGAAATGAACAGGACAGGTAGAGACTTTCAGGTAAATTCATACAATTTCCACTAGTCTACTAAAGTAAAAATTACACCATATACTGACACAGGTAAGACAATGGCGGAACATTGAGCCAACACAATACACACAGGTGCCAACAATAACCCTGATTAGGACCGCTGGGTGAAACTGCCTTTCGTGCCCTGCTGGGCGGATCCCAGCGTTTCAGCCCTGTCTCCGTGACACTTAGATTGCCCTGCAACATAATGCAAGCCTTCTTTTATCCAGTTTGATGCCTCCCTCTTTATTTATTGTGCTGAGCTGGTGCGAGCCCCTCTAGACCTCATTGTAGATCCGTTCGAGGGCGTCGATACCATAGTCTTTTGGCATCGGCCATCAACCGTCGGCCCATTAAAATGTGGAATGGCTCAACGCAACGCGGCCAGATGCATTTCGCAGCATGGGTTGGGGTATTTGCAAATAACCCCCTTCAGATCAATGGTCTTTCACGGCCTTCTGAAACCATTGTCTGCAAACAATTGGAAATCTTTGGCAGAGCGTAGTGAGGGTAGTAAGAGAGAGAGTGGGAGAGAGATGCGAGGCAGCCCCGGCGCAGAGGCAAATTAATTACCCCCGTGTAGAAGGAAGGTCTGCGAGATTTGCTTTTTCGGGGCCATTATCAAGTGACACCGCAAACGATTGTTTGGCCCTTGCCGGGTAATGTAGCCCAAACAATGGCTGGCCGGGGCCACAGGACGGATCATTAGTGGCCCCCTCCGGGGGACCTCCTCGCTCCCGTGGATCCTGTTCTCCTGGGGGCTCCCCCTCCTCTCCCTCCTCTCCTCCTCCCTCCTGCCGCCAGGGGAGCGACAGCTGCCAGCCCCACGGGGAGATGGAGGCCCTGGCCTGCCACTCATTAGACTCTCCACACAGCCATTCCCCAGCCTCGACCCCACACAAACAGCCAGCTAGGGGCATCAATACGGGAGGGAGGAGGTCTTTTGTGTGCTCCCAAATTATGTTTGGAAGACGTGGCTCACTTAACCCCGATGTTGAGATACTGGAACTATGTATGGAGCGCTGGAAAGTCTGAGACACACGTTTGGATTGTGGTCCCCATTAGGGAAGTTACTTAGGGTACTTACATATTCCTGCTGTCCTCTGTGTTTTATTGAATGTGCAAAGGTAGCAAATGCCTTCTCTTCGTGCAGTATTCTGACCCATACTCTGGCTAACTTTAGGGGAAAGTCATGGATTTTGTAATTACATTTAGAGTCTTCAGATGAACCTTTAAAACAAACAAAAGTATAAACAATGGCAATAATTTGACTTAGTATGTTTGATCCATTCTGTTTGTCCAAGCAGACACCAAATTGAGTTCTAATCCGTGTTTTGAATGTAGTGTAGGAAGAAAAAAGAGAGAAAAACCCAAATGCATTTCCACGCCGAAATGAAAAAACAATTGCACAAACAAAATTGGCAAGGTGCTGATGGATTTTACGTACAGAGGGCTGCATAATGCCCCGTGTCAAAAAAGCAAAGTGAAATTTCCTGTTAAATATGCAGAATCCAGCCTGTCTATTGAATGATAATGGCCTCGGCACCTTGTCGCGGGGTTGCTGACTCTCTGTTGGCTGAGCTTCAAAGGCCTGTTGACTAACTTTGAAAAGACCTTGTGTTTCCTGACTCTGGGCTTTCTAAGATTGGACAAATGCAGCAAAAAGGGGAGGGGGGGTAAGTGCACGCCAGTGAGCAGTACGAGTGCCAGTCACGGTATCCCCCGGTACGCTGAAGGGATGCCCACGCCTTTGAAGTGATAAAGACCCTCTCTGTGTATTTGTTTTTCGGGGGCGGGGGGGGGGGGGGGGGGGGGGGTTGTTCTCCCAATATGGCCGGGCGTCTGCGACGGGCGTGTGTTTTTAAACCGCCGCCTCTGGGTTTGTGTTGACGCCCTCTTCCCAGGGGTCACCTTCGGCGGGTGGAGTTAGACGGCCTTTGAAGTCTTCAAAAAGGTCCAAGCACACACACGCCGTCGAATCGGAATGGAGGATGGCCGGGCGTGTTTTTTTTTAGTTTTTTTTTTTATGCTCGCCGTCGGCAACTTTATGAAAGTCATCGCGGCCATCACCCTAAAAATCGACATCCTCGTCCCTGTCGTTTCTGTCCGTTACCAATAACGTGGTAACGTGTCGAAGTGTATCACCCGCCGTGACACAGGGCACGCCTTCTCAAATCGCAAATGCCGAGCCTTAGCATCAAATTCATGGCCTTAATAATGGTCGGTGAACCAAGGCAGTGCTTGTTGCGACGGGTGCAGCCAGAACTAGAATCCAACATGGCACAATTCTCTTGCCCCAATCATTTGAAGAGGCCAAGACAAATGGGAGCCTGTCCGCGTTGCATTGATCATGTGTAGGTATCCTATTACCTCCGATAATAGCACTCTCTTTGGCCTGAATGGGCCCCTGCACATTTCAATACCTAATGACTTCTGTTGGTTCTGCTATACTGGAACTACTCCCAATTATGTATCGCTCTCCTATTGTCTGGCCCTAATGAAGATGAAACACTTTAATTTTTCCACTTAATTAGTTCATATTTAACAAAGGTGCTGTGGCACCACAGGAGGGGGCCAGGAGAAGCTTGTCCCCCTCCTCCTTTCAAGAGGTCCCTCTCTCTCTCTCTCTCTTTCTCTCTCTCTATCTCTGCCTCCATCTCGTTCTCTTACCCCCATCTTTTCTTTTTTTGTCTTGGCCGGCGAGGCACTGAACAGGATTCTTGTAACCCTACCATCTTTAAATAGCCAGGACCTTTCATGTTGACACAGTTCTCATTGACTCTCAAAACAAAGTTCACCTGGCTCTTGTGAGCTTTGACTCAGTCGTCGTGTTATTAACATCCGCCATGGATGCAACGCCAGCTTTTGGGTTCGGTTCCAACGCGAGCTAACTGAAGGTGGAGTGATAAAACCCCTTGCTGTATATATATATATCTGTGGCACCCTGATAATTAATTCATCAGTTCGGGCTGGCGGCACAGCCTTTCGGCTTTGTGTCACAGTGGTAGGGTGTGTGTGTGTGTGTGTGTGTGTGTGTGTGTGTGTGTGTGTGTGTGTGTGCGCGGGCACCGTTCTTCTGGGGCGGGAGACTCTTTTCACACCTCCCACTCCACGTCCTCCTGGGGAAAGCACCTACCTACGACCGCGGTTGCCTCTGTATTTTTTATCAATATAAAATATGGTGTCAAAAGTGAATGATACTACGTTAATGGTAATTATCCCAAATACAAATGTTGCCTAATAAAACAATGGTGATGGGAATTATATGAAAAAGAAGACCAATATTAGTAGTAGTATTAGCATTATCAATGCTAAACTTGGACTAGCATAATACAGTACTAATATGGCAATACATTTGAACCCTATTAGGGCGAACACGTTTATGTCTTTGCACTTTTGCAGACGATTCGGCATGCCAGAATATGCTTTTAGCCTCCATGTTTATCACCATATCGAGAGAAGTAGAAAAGTATCAGACTCGTAGCATACACTGTGACTAGCATGGATTAAAAGAGCAACAAACTGTACATCTGGTGAGCATTACTGCCTGTTCTGTCCATCAAGGCAAACACAAAAAAATTATAATTATAATAATAATAATACAGTGTGTAGCTTGAATTATGTTATATATATATATGCCATATAGTGTTTATATAGTGTGTATCTTTATACAAACACTAGATGTCATTTATAACCATGTAGAGCAATATTTGACAGTTTCTTATTTACCATACGGCATGGTTTTTTCCTGAAACTCATTTTTCATTAGAAACACATGTATCTTGTGGACAAAATAAAAAAGGTGGACTGCAAGAGATAGTTGGACAATGACTGGAGAATATGGAGAGGAGAGGAGAGGAATAGTTAACTGGTTTAAATACATTGCAAAATAATTGTACTTTGCAATTAGTTAAACGTAAAATCCACAGCCAAAACAAGGCAACTTTCTCATAAAAATCAATGATCGGGAGAATACTAAGATTTTCATATTTAGTTCTAGGAAGTTATGCGTCGTGTCTTATTAGGCTGGTCACATTTAATATAGCTTCACTCTAGTCTAGATAGAATCTAAGTATCCCTTAAACATGATTTAGACTTTACAGGACCAACACTTAAATAAATATGAATAAATATAGACTATGGTTTAAAAGCTACATTTCAGCTGCCGCAGTTCATGATTAACGTACATCAAATATGCCAGAACACAGGAAACTTACTCTCTATGTAACAGTCACTATTTGCAATAATTGTATAACAATTGTACACTGGTTGCACCTAAACTCAACCAACCATTTAAATTATTCCCGAACCTCCCTTGTGTGTGTCACCTCAGAGTCTCTCCCCCCCCCAGGCTGTGCGTCTTTGGTCAACAGGGGGTGTGGGGAGATAGAGGGTGAACCCCTCTCGCTGACGATCTGTGACATACTTCACATCACAACCCCCCCCCCCCACACACACACACACACACACACACGCACAACACTGTAGATCAATCCAAAAACCCTTAGAACCAGACCCGGTGGGAAAAAAAAAGGCCCTGGAACTAACGCAAAAATCCAAAGAGGGGGCCCCCTACCGAAGAAGGGCACCCGTCTCCCTCCTGCTTTCATCCCCCCCCCACCTCCCCCCCTGCCCCCCACCCCCCACCCCACCCGTCTCCCTCCACGGGGTGATTCATTAACACGTCCGTGCCGGACATGGCCGCGTGCTCCACCGTCACTCTGAATCAATGCCCCTCGCCTCCCGATCTGCCCTTTATCATGTTAATATGATTTCCATTGATGAAACGCTTTTTCAAAATGGCATCCCCTCTATGGTTTTACATATTGACTTTTTAATTCATTGCCCTCAGTGCTGCATCTCTCTTGTTGAGCTGCCGCGGCGGGAACACTCCCCAGATCAGAGACGGATGTTGCTGGTGTGTGCGATTGACTGCGGGGCACTGTTTTTGGAGCCTCTGACTGCGTGTGTTGGTGTGTGTGTGTGTGTGTGTGTGTGTGAGCCGGGTGAGTGAGCCGCGTGTGTGTACTGTGTGTGTGAGCTGTGTGTTTGTAAGAGAGAGCCGTGTGTGTGTGTGTGTGTGTGTGTGTAACTGACTGATCTCTCTCCCTCTCCATCCCTTTCTCTGATAAAGTGCGTGTCTGCTCGTTAGGGCCGACTCAGAACAGAAAACAGAAGTCCATCTGCAGAGGGAGTCTGGGATGGGTGTGTTTGTGTGTGTAAGAGAGAGAGAGAGGGGAGGGGGGGGTACATGGGGCCGTCGGAGTTTGCTTTAGAGTGCCCTTGACAATTTCAAAACTTCATATCATGTCGGGTTAGAGAAAGCTTTTACTCTCACAGCGTTAATGTTCCCTCCAAAATGATACCGTCTCAATCCACCACCCAGTGGTGCTACAAAATGTTTACGGCTGCTCTGGACGGCCAGGTAAGAGAGAAAACAATACGTCAACGCAATACAGAACGGAAGCGTTGTTTAATATGTTGCAGAGTGAGATGGGGCGATCTGAAGGCCGTCAGAGGGCTAAAGACCTCTTTGTAGAAGCTGGTGCAAGTCATGACGGCAGGGGATCTCTGTCAACAAAACATGTCGATTATCCTATGATCATCTCTAGCTTTATAGACCCACTTGACCAACATTAGCAACGAAGACACATTCTTAATGAAAAAGTTCATATCCATGATGGTCTGTGGGATATTTCTTGCGCCAAGATGCATGAAACTGAAAGAAACGTGTAGAAACCAATTAAAGCTTGCATGCAGAATAAATAGGTAAACGGATAACTAATTGATTGACGCACACAGTTATCAATCATCAGGAGTATGTTATGAGTTATCCAAGCCATCACTGTTGTGTTGTATGAACCGAAATAATCCATGGTATCAATTATTTAACAACTTTGCCATCGACTGGGAGCCAGTCAATTGGATCTGTTGCTTCTGCGGATCTGCTTCTTTCACCTACAAATCAAGAAATCCCAGAGCAGGTTATTCCATGCGTCTAGCATCTGTGGACTCCCCATAAGGTTGTGATCACACTCACACACACACACACACACACACACACACAAACACACACTGGCATCAGCCCTGCTGTCTTCGCTATGGCTGTTGACACGGGGCTTTGTGCGGCTCCCAAGCATACGCCGGTGACTCCTCGGCAAAGAGCCGGGCAGAGCTGAGCCGAGCCGAGCCGAGCTGCCTGATAAGGCCGGTGGTTCTTCTCTCACTTTGCAGACGACAAGCTGCCAGGGCCTTAGGTTTTTTGATTGTGCAATTAGCGATCTGGCCGCGCTCTGTCTGGCTGCCGTGCGCCCCAGATCCCGGGCCAGGCCCCCCCCCCCCCCCCCCCCCCCCCCCCGATGCAGCACCGTCGACACCACACACACACTCCAGGAGCGTTTGTTAGACAAATTCGTCAGCGCTCTCTCTCCGGCGGGGCTGACCTCACTCCGGTGTCAGTGGATGGAGGCGGGTTGCAGCAGCACTGTGTCTTAAGGTGCGGCGTGAGAAGGGGGGGGGGGACGGGGGACGGGGGCTTGGGGCCGCGAGGTCGAGGCAGCCATC
The DNA here is from genome assembly GCA_017639675.1 of Aplochiton taeniatus. Lineage (NCBI taxonomy): Eukaryota > Metazoa > Chordata > Actinopteri > Galaxiiformes > Galaxiidae > Aplochiton > Aplochiton taeniatus. Next base: position 16,353,095 of record CM030183.1, read on the forward strand.
CCTCTGTCGGCGTCCCGGTGTATGCGCTGACATGGAGTCGGTTGCTCGGAGAAGCTGTGCGCTTCAAATAGCACCGGTTTCTTTCCATCACGTTCATTAAGTCAACCTAAGTATCTCATACTGTACCACGTATTTTCCTAATTCTACATAAGCGGGCTTCAGAAGTATATCAAGTGTAAGCACAAACATCCACTAAAAACAATGAATTCATTACAACACAAGTATAAACGGCATTACAATGCACAATTATAACGCTGTATAAATAACCCAACCTTAGATAATATCAAAAACGTCGTTGCGTAATGCCCTCAATATTTAATTTTCTCTTTGAAGGCATTGCAGTGAACATTGGAAGTTCAAGAAGAATTTGGTAGAACATGTTGTCACCAGCAAGTCTTTTGCACATGCATATTTAATAGCTTCTTGTAAGAGGATGAATCTCGGCAGCCCTCCAAACTGCTTTAATTCCAGAGCACTATGTTTCATGTCTAAACCCAACCGAGAAGAGTGGAGAATCTGACCAGCTGGGATTTAATGTGCCTTGCCTCACAGTTAAATAAAAAAGACCCCCTCCAAAAAAACTAAATACATTTATAAATAAAACTTGAGAAGTCTGAAATTACTATTTATTTCTGCGTATAGACTACAGCTTGGTACTAAGCACCGCACATCTCCAGGAAGAAAAGAAAAAAAGAATACAGGATTATTGGTGGCGATTGCGTTCAACGTTGAAGGATTGTTCCGTGGTTTTGTGGTTAACCACCATTGTGTTCGCGGTGGCCATTAACATCCTCATGTCTGCCTTTTTAACTGGTTCAAATTACAAAGGATTTCCGCGTTGGGACATAACTTGTTCTTTACGACTGTTTGCTGGGGAAAAGCAGTAGTAGGTGAACCCTCATACCTCGCGGCTGGCTGTCTCTCTCAAAACAGAGACCTCATCTCCCCCAGACAGACATCCATTCTCTGTCCTGCCACCTCTCCGCAGGACTGCCACTCAAACACAGGCCTTTCAGGCCACCATTTTGTGACCGTTGCTCATCCAGCCCTCAAAGCTTTAATGGTGTGGGAGCACGTTGAATGGATCCCAGAGCCTGGCCTCTGTGCCCTCGGCACATGAATGTGATGTAATGTCCCGAGGACGACTCCTGGGGGGTTACACCGCAATATATATCGAGGTAAGACAGTGTGTTTGGACCAGCCGGCCCCCACCATGTTTGTCTGCTCTACTCCCAAAGCAAACAGAGCAATTACAGCCGCTGTCAGTCACCGTCAGTCTTGGCATCGGTGATCAATTGTGACCGTTGGAGGCAGGATATTAGACGTGGACGCACATGCAGGGGAGGTAAATCCTCCCCTAACTCCCTGGCCTGCTGTTCATTCTCCGCCTCCTCCCGCTGCTGGGAACCGGAACGGGAATCCATTTTGTGGGCCCTTCATTATGCCCCCCCCCGACGCAAACACCAGTTCTGGACTCGCCGCACGGGGAGCACACTGACATGTATGCTTTCGATAACACACGCCGCCTAGTTGCGTTTGCCTGGCCCCTCTTTGGAGGAGCCCGATCTTCTTGATGTGTGTGTGTGTGTGTGTGTGTGTGTGGGGGGGGGGGGTGGCGGTGTCCGGGTGGCATGGCGGTGTCTGTTCCGCTCCCCACACGGCCACTCTCTGCGTCGTCCTCACCCGGCCGGTCGGAGAGGCTCTCTCGCCCGGGCACCTCGATTGATCTGTGGGTGGGTTGGCTGCTGGAGAGGGTGCCCGGGCACGGAGGCTTTTTAAGTCGCTGTGGGTGCGGACGCCTGTCTCTCCCACGGCTACACTGCACTCTGCCGGAATGGGGCACCAAGGCTCGCACGCCGCTGACCTCAGAGCTGCTGTTTAATCACCAGGGCATTTTAATGGCTTGTCAGAGTAATGAAATATGGTTGGAGGCTACCTGGAGCAAACATTACTATAAATCCCTCTCACATGAGCCGACACGGGCCTTAATGGATATAAATCATCACTTTGGGGGAAGAAAAATGACAGCTATTAAAATAATGAATGGGATGATTAATTTTTCACATTAAAGATTAAAAGCTGTGCGAGGTATCATCAGATATGTGAGCCGCTGTAAACGTTTGAAAGCGAGGGTTTCTTTTTTTTTGTCTTTTCCCGCCGTCGACAGCGCCCTCTATTTCTTCATTGTTATCCAAGTGCTCCGACGTGTTTGTGTTCCGTTTGTTTTTCCCTGTTTTTCTTTCGGACTCTCTCGGTGGGCGCGTGACGAGCTGACACTCACACACACTCTCACACACACACACACACACACATGGACGCGTGACACTCATTTGTGCTCTCGCCAAAGTGCTGAGAGGAGCTGGCCTCGAAGACGGCTAGTGGCTGCAGGCTGTACAGGGTCCCCCACAGCCTCACTGCAGGGGCTCCCCTCGGCTCTCCCCAGCATCTTAAACACCCGCCAAATGACCTCGCCCCTCCCAAGCTGTCGGCCAGGCTTTTGCACCCACGCACAGTGGAGCGGGATGCCGACGTTCTCCGGGATATTTTCTCTCTATTCCGTCCTCCGCCACGATTTCGTCCACGACTGATTATTCACTTTGTGCACATGCAAGACATATCATGAGAGTCCATGGACTCACACACACACACACACACACACACACACACACACACACACACACACACACACACACACACACACACCCACGGCCAGCGAGTGGACATAAATCCATGTGTATAGACACACCGCGACAGGCTCTCTCTCTTCTGTCCGTGGCTCCCGGGAGAAGGTGCTTTATTGCATAAACATGCCTAATTCAGCCACGCACTTCTGGGGGACCCGCCATGTTGCCACGACATATATCACCCAAATTGCAAGGCAAAAGATTAGAAGGAGAAGCATAATTAGAACATTAATAACCATACATGTTAGGGAACATAAGTAATTGAGTTTCTCATGATGAATGGGAAGGTAAACAAAAGGCAGGCAGAGTGAGAGGCTCAATTGTATATTCCAAGCAGGGCTCGGTCTCTGTGGAGCTGTGAGTATCAGACTTTTCCCACTGTTGCCCAATTATTTCTGTGTTCCCAGGCAATGATAGTTTTGCTTGTCCATCTACAGCCTTCAAAGGGATATTCAAATCGTCTCATTGAAGCCACGCCGCCATTTGTTGGCAGCACAGAAAGCGTTGGCTGGAAATACGATGCGCTCAGAGCAAAGCCAGGTATTTGTGTTGCTAAAGTTATTTACAAAGCAGTGGGACATTTAAACGACTCCTCTGGCATTCTGCTATGTGGCTTTTTTTCCCTCTCTTTTCTTTCTCCCTCCCCCCTATTTTTCTCCCTCTTCACGGTTTTATCCCCTGTTTTTTTTTTGTTTCATCCGCTGTCATTGGAGACGCGTCTGACGGGTGCCCACACCTGCTTTATGTGTCTCCAACTCGTCTCCTCCTCCTAATGATCCAGGGACATCACACGCGCCGCACAGGGCCGGGCGGAAACAAAATGGCCGCCCGGGCCGGCTGCTTATATCTCAGCCCACCCTCTTCAAATCAATTCTGACATTTCATTCTGCCCTTATAGAAGGTAATGGTGCATTCAGGGGTTGTTACCGATAATGTGGAAACGGTATTGCTTGGTTTCACCCAACCGACGACCTATAACCTCAGCTGCTGGATGGGTTCGGCTCGTCGAGCTCTCCTTTTCGGGCTTCCAGGTACAGTAGTCGCTGTCCTTGCTTGCCGTCCTCTGGTTTTCGTTCCCGTTTCCCCGGCTAAGATGCTGGTGTTTACTCACTGGGATGTCTCGCTCTGTGCGCTAGGAGTTCTCCTCCTCTCTCCACTGGTGTGTTTAAGCGATGAGTATTTGTGTTCCCCCTTCCCCCTCGTGTACGCGCGATCCAGAGTGAACGTTCCCCTTTAAGTCGGCTAGTCAATATGTTGTTTCCTAATATATTATTTAATAGCCCTGAGTTGTATAGCAGAATGCACCGAGCAACTGTTTCTGGCTTTTGCAGTCGTAATCACGTAGAGAGAAATCACAGCGCCAGATGTCTGGGCCTCGTTCTACAGCATTTATGCTTTCCTCCGAGTTTATGCAAAATGCCCCCCCCACCCCCCCCCACCCCTTGTTTTATTTATCCCCCGTTTTTACAGTCCCAACAATTAGTCAATTCCCAATCAACAAGAGAAAAGAAATTGCTTTTAATTACTTTTGATAAATGACAAATTGGGTTGGCATGGCTCCCTGCAAAAGCTTAATCAGGAAGAGGGGCGGGTTGGGGAGGCGGGCACTAGGAGATGGGATTTCTGTGGGGAGGAAATCAATGCGCTGTTCTCTGGTTCACTGGCTGAGCTGCTGGGCCCCAGCCAACCTGAGGCCTGCCGCACATAAACACAACCTCAGCAGAAACGCTCACAGCAGGCGGGGATGGATACACTTTAGGCGGAGGCGCGCGCACATACACACACACACACACACACACACACACACACACCCACACTCATGCACACGCGCACACACACACTCGCACTTCACAAATTCACAAGATCTACACGGCTAGAGGCATGCCGACGAATGCCAAACATGACTAACTCACTCCTCATAGCTCAGCCACTCACTCACTCACTCACTCACTCAATCACTCAGTCACTCACTCAATCACTCAGTCACTCACTCACTCACTCACTCAGTCACTCACTCACTCACTCTGTTGATAAGGTGGCACTGTGCTTTTGTCGTTGTGTGTGTTCTACTGCTAACCGTTGTGTGTGTTCCACTGCTTACTGTTGTGTGTGTTCCACTGCTAACCGTTGTGTGTGTTCCACTGCTAACCGTTGTGTGTGTTCTACTGCTAACCGTTGTGTGTGTTCTGTTTTGTCACGGCAGGGTCCGTTTGCAAACCTGAGGCAGCAGTGAGAGAGAGATCCAGATTCCACCCCCTCCGCCTTTACCTGTACATGGAGACCCCCAGCTGGGCAGGTCAGTCCAAGATCCCTTTCCCTCTACCTGCACATGCAGTAGATGGTTATGTGTGTTTGTGTGTGTGTGTGTGTGTGTGTGTGTGTGTGATTTGTGTGTGAATGAGTGTGTGTGTAAGTGAAAAATGGGAGTGATTTTGTGCCTGTGTGTATGAGTGTGTGTGTGTGTGTGTGTGTGTGTGTGTGTGTAAGTGAGAAATGGGAGCGATTTTGTCTGTGCGTGTGTGTATGAGTGTGTGTCTGTGCGTGTGTGTGTGTGCGTGTGTGTGTGTGTGTCTTTGTCTGCCTCGCACACACCCCGCCCGGCAAGACGGCGCTGAGGCTCAGGCTCAGGTAGCGGAAGACCACCTCGCACAATGAAGCGCCCCCCTCCATATGCCCGTGGCCCCGGCTTCCCCCTAGACAGAGCTCTCTGTTTCCCCCTGCTGCCCTCTGAGGGGCCATACAGCAGGTGGTGGCCAGGATCAATAGGCCTCCGCCGTTACCTCCTCTCCTCCCCTGGGCTCCGGGCCGAGGCGCCCGGCCCACCTCTCCACGGCACACCGGGAGAGAACAGGCCTTTTTCCATTAGTCTAATTGCTCGGTTATAGTGCCATATTATTGCCGTGATCACTGGCGTGGTGCGCTTGATGATGGACCTCCTGTGCCCCGGCGCATAGCTGGTGGGTGGTGTAATGTGCCCCCTGCCACCCCCGCGGAAAACCAACTCCACTCAGAGGAGAGGAGGAGGCGGGGAAAAAAAAGTGTGCCTGGAAAGAAAAGTGAGAGTAAACAGGAGGGAAATCAAATCCTCTATGAATGTTTTGATATAAGAGTTGAATCCAATGGCCTCATCTATTCACGCTCTCAACCTGTGCAGTGTATGGGTGATTTCTGAAATAAACAGAGGGCTTTATAGTGCATGTTCATTCGCTTCGGTTTATTAACTGGCAATACGTGTTTCATTTTTGTATTCTAATTTGCAATAATGTACACAGCTCAGGCCAACGGTGTAGAATGTTGATGCAATCGTAATTATAGTAGGGGACCAAAGCGGCTTTGTGTGTGTGTGTGTGTGTGTGTGCGTGTGTGTGTGTGTGTGTGTGTGTGTGTGTGTGTGTGTGTGTGTGTGTGTGTGTGTGTGTGTGTGTGTGTGTTTGTGCGTGCGTCAAACGTGGCTCATAAACTCACAACGACAAAGGCTTTCTTCGACAGTAGTGTCGTTTTTGGACTTCTGTCCTGTTTATGGAAGAGTTTCCAAAATGCATGCCTCAATATCAGTACATTTCTCCCAGTAATCATTTCCACCAGGGGAGTCCGGGGGATGGCCTTGTGGACTTTGGTGGGGCCAAGCGGTTCTGAACACCGCGTCGCTGTGGTCCCACATTTGCCTGTCGGACTCCTTCGCAAATAAGCCTGTTTCCTCACTTGATGTTCCACGGGCGGGATTGTTACAGTCACGCCGATTAGCCCTGCTCTCATTCCAGGGACGGAAAAGGCGGGGGGGTTGGGGGGTTGGGGGGGGGGGGGGGGGGGGGGGGGGGGGTTGGGGGAAGCCTTGGCCGTGATTTTTACTGTTTTATTTTTTTATACAGGTGTGGGTATTGATCTTTGGCTCCTCTGCAGGTGGGAGTCTGCTCACTTTAAAGGCTCGCTGGTAGAGCCGAGCTTATTAAACAAATAGGCCACAGAACAAGGCCACAATCACTTTGAACCATGGAAGAGGCAGCCAGTCTCAAAGCGCCGCCGTATCAAATATGAAACGCTGGGCTAACAAGGTGTGTAATCTATTTTAATCACATCATCTTTTATGAAACAAGAAGAAGGTTGAGCCGGAGTGAAAGGGAAACGCGGGGATTGGGCCGAGCATTGTATTTTGAAATTGAATGTGACGGCCGAAGACCGCGAGGCTGATTCCACGTGCACGGCTTTCTAATGAAGCCCGCCAAATGGTCAGTTATGGTTAACTTTAGGGGGAGCTGGAGACTAGCAGTAATGGGAGGCTAATTCAGGGCCAACACTGCCTTTCCCAGCATATAGCACGGACCGAGAGACGTGCATTTGGGGCTTTTGAGGCCGGTTTGAAGGTTTGTAGCGTTATATCTGTCTAGAGGCTGCTGGAACAAAGAGAATAGTCCAACTCCAGGTCCTTGGAGGAGACGATGTGCCCAGCGGCAATGCATAGAAGCCTATTCAGAGCGAACGCCGTGAATTGGATTCCTAGCTTTTTTATTGCCACTGGTTACTTCTGCCTCCAATACCCTGGTATTTTTTATTCATTTAGATTTTTTTTTTGTATTTCTTCTATGTCTTTCCCTTGCGTCGGTTTTGTTCTCACTACCCGTCCATTTGTTGACGTGCACGCTTGCGTTCATGCACACAGTGGCAAACACACAGGTACCCTCGCTCACGCTAACACACGCACACACAAGCACAGACCCATCACGTTATTGTGAGCATTGACAGTGGGCAGGGTTTGAGAGGGAAAGGCTGGTTTCAGATATCACAATTCAGGCCATGATCTTTTTCATATATATATATATATCTCTTATACTGGCTGGGCTCATGGGCTAGTGTTTTCAATCTCTTCCTTTTCCTTCCGCCATAAATTGTTTCTGACACTCTGACACCCGACTAGGTTATGAATATATGAATATATACACAGCCTGTACACCCCAGGAAGCTCCACGAGTCAGACAAGGTAATAGATAGAGAGGAATTATTTACTACTCTAGGAAATACCACTTGTGGGGCTGGCAGATAGAGATCAACAAAGGCCCTCCTATTGACGCGAAGCCATTGCCATAAGCAGTCCTCACAGCCAAGCACCGGCACATCGCAGCACGACCAGATTCCCCTGAAGAAGTAGGGCTTCCACGTCACACGTCCATTCCGAAAAAGATGAGGTCGCTCCGCGCTCGGCCGTGGCTCCTCCGTTGCTCGGCGTCGACCCCCTTTGCCCCTCTTCTCCGGCGTGCCATTTGCCTCTGACAAACGGCTTGCAGGGACTCTGCTGTTTAGCCAGACAGCGGGCGGCGTACATCTGTTTCACCACTGACTGTGTTTCCCTCCTCAGCCCTCTCGGCTGGAAGTGAGAACCCCTCCAGAGCGGGGAGAGGGAGGAGGGGGGGTGGGGGGGGGGGGGGGGTGGGTGCCTGCGTCTTTAAAAGGGAGAGGGCTGGCAGGATTGTGCTGACGGCAGGGCTTTGGTACAGAGCATGCCCATTAGAGGGAGCCATAAATCCTGGGCTCTCCGGGCCTGGCTGTGTCAGCAGTCCACTGAATGAATTGATTTTAAACGCCACCGAAAAAAAGAGAGAGAGAGAGATAGAGAGAGAGAGAAAGAGAAAGAACGAGAGTGAGAGAGAAAGAGAAAGAACGAGAGAGAGAGAGAGAGAGAGAGAGAGAGAGAGAGAGAGAGACTATTTAATTCACCCTCTGCCAGAAACCTCTTTCCTCTCCCTCTGCTTCTCAATTCCAAAGTGTGGCTGAAAAGGGGAGGAGTGGAGGGCTGAAACACTGAACCTGTCAGCGGCAGCAACAGTGCCCGGGGCAACAGAGCCCCCCCACCCACCCCCCCACCCTCCCAACACGCAGCCAAGGATTTAAACAGGGACAAAACACACACAAATACATGACCGGAAATTCCCCATATTTTCTCCTCTTTCGACGGTCTTATTTTCGCCGCAGCCTCCTTGTTTCCTTGCTTCTCTTTATTGCATATATATATAAATATGTATATATAAATATGTATATATATATATATATATATATATATATATATATATATATATATATATATATATATAATCACTGCAAGAGAAATGAGACATATCGTAAAAAAAATGCGCTGCCACATTTGAAATTCAAATGTGTTAGATTTGGAAATTGATGTATGTGTTTATTCATTTACGAGAACCATCCATGTGTGCAAGCATTTATATATGATCAGCGGCAGTGAAATGCCGAGGCCCCTGCTAGCTTTGCCCCATCATGGGTGCTCTTGTCTGTCTCTGCGCAGGCCTTAGTATGCTAACCACCACAGGAAACGCGGAGGCCAACATGCATGAATTCAATCGTGCATGCATAAGGAGACATTTTATGGCTGCTGGCTTGTTTTTGGGGCCGGAAACAGCCGTTTGCCACGACTGGTGTACATCCAAACAGGAACACACTTCTGGATGACATTTCACACACTCCGGCTAACACACAGGAGCAGAAGCACAACCTTTCTTGTTGAAGCTCCCTCTCCTGCCGGGGCGTGACAGCGGGGGGGGGGGGGTCCCACACGGCCAGGTCCTCCCCGGGTGACCGGCCAGGGCCACCTTCAACCCTTTGTAGCACCCTCCCCCCCCCCCCCCCCCCCCCCCCCCTTTCCTCCTTCCAGCTGGAGGGCGAATCTGTGCAAGCGAGAAAGGCAGAAGAAAGACGGAGGAGGCGAAGGAAAGACGGGACGGGACGGGGGGGGGGGTCATGGAGGTGCGGCGGCACCGTGCTCTCTGCCTCATTACGCTGTTTAAAGAGGCGGTGCCTCGGCATCACCTGGCCGGCTACGCGCCTGGAATCGGCCCAGCCACCAGGGACCATACATCAACCCCTCCACCACCCCCCCCCCCCCCCATGCTCTTCCCCTTTCCCCCCTCTCCCGGGCTGCGCGTTCCTCCGCCGCCGCCGCCGCCCCCCAGCGCGCGGCTAGCGGCGGGCGGGCGCACTTCCCAAAGAGCCAACAGGAGCGGCTCTTCCCGGAAGCTCTCACCATAAGTGGCAACGCACGCCACCACCTAATGCACCTAATTGGTTTCTGCAGGCGGCAACAACATCCGCTGTCCACTTTTTCTCCCTCCTTTCTTTTTCCCTCCCTTTTTTGCTTTTTCCTTTTTGACTGAAGCAGCCTTAATGCATAGCTTTATCCACTCGTATAAGGGGAAAGTGCGGCCACTTTCTCATGCTTAATTACCCACGGGCCACGGGCACGAGAAGGCCTGGCTCCGTGTTACGATACAGATTGCGGGGATATTTCAGTTTGAGGAATGGCAAAGCGCTCAGGAGTCAAGGGCTTGATTACAAGGAGCGGGACGCGCTGCCTCTACGTCTCCCCCCCCCCCACGTTTCAATTACGGCTGACTGGGGGCCCCAGCGCTGCCACCCTCCTCAAATAAAACTGAAATGTGATAAAGCTGGAGTATCAGGCCCGGCTCTGATTGAGGCCTGCAGCCATGTAAGGCGCTGATACTCGGGTGCTGTAATTACAACGTTTGCCAAAATATATATATATTTATATATAAATATACATATATATATATATATTTTTTTTTTTTGCATGGGGGTATGAGCATAAAGTGGGAAAAAGAGAAAAAAAGAGAGAAAGAAAGAGAGAAAGCCTTTGAGCTGTGTTCCTGACACATGATAAAAAGCACATTTCATTCCCTCTTCCCCCAGGAAGCATGCCTGCATAGCATAGCCCACAAAATCCTGCTCCTCCTCATCCTCCTTTCCCTCCATTCTCCCCCATGGTGCACGCATGTGGCGTGGCGTGGCGCGGGTGTTATTTTTAAGTTGCGGGATCGTTACTCATGTGCATGAAGCATGAGCAACCAGAACATCACCTGTCGTAGCAGGGGAGGGGGGGGGGGGGGGGCGGGGTGGACGTGAAAGTGGAGCACGTCAAATGGAGGCAGAATATAGATCGTGTGTACTGGGAATCACGGGGGGAGCTTTCGGGGGGCTTTCAGGGGGCTTTCGGGGGGCTCCGTGCTTTAACGGATCCCAGCAGTGGCGTCTCGTCTTCAGCGCGCGGCAGCGCAGGCACCGGCCGACCTGGGAAGACGCGGGGAGGACGTAAAGGACGGCGGCCGCCCCCCCCCTGGCCCCGTGCCGTGGGCTCTGCTCTGGATGCACCTCCGGGGCCTTTGGACCCACCCCCGCCCCCTACAGATGGAGGCGGTGTACACTCTCCCCGGAACAGGTGGGCTCTCTCCCAAGGCCGTGGCCCTCTCCGCCCCCCCCCAGGCCCTGGCGCCCTGACCACGCGGCGGGTGTCTGGGTCGCCCAGGATGCCGGGGCTTTCCCTGGGAGGGGAGCCCTCCACCACGCCGTGCTCCTCTTCCCGCGGGGCCGTCGGAACGTGTCGGAGTCGGAACGTGTCCAAGGGACAGGCTCCCGACATCACACGGCGCGCGGGGTGTGTAGTGTGTATACCGTGTCTCTGTCCACAGCCCCCCCCCCCTCGCCGTCGTGTCTGAAGCCGAGTTCTGAGGCGCCGGACCCCCCAGAAAATCCCACGGGCCAGCCTCTTCTCCCTCCCATCTTCACAGCGTAAAACAAAAAAAAGAGAAAGAGATTCAATCAAAAGTCCACCCCTGTGACCCGTAGCTCCCTCTGCCAAACGGCCTGCCTCGGTCTCCACAGACCACCACCATTTGAGAGCCAGCCCGGTTTGAACCCGGCCACGGCCCGCGTCTCCGAAGGCCGCCATCGGGGTGGGAACGGGGTGTTGTCGCGGTGGAGAGTGACCAGCGTGGCGGGGCCGTGCTGATCCATCCACGCAGCGAGCGCCTTTGGACCGGGCAGGGAAAGTGCTGAGGTCGGAGCGAAGCGGTGATCCGGGGCTCGTGTCGCAAGGGAGGCAAGAGGCAGCGAAGGCCGCCGCGTGGTGTGTGCTTTAAGGTCATTACCTCTGCGTGGCGGCCCCCTTCAGACGGTCCTCGACATGGGGCTCCCACTGTCCTCAAATGTCACCCGACGCTCAGTTTTGCCTTGATCGAATTTGGGGGGGGGGGGGGGGGGGGGGGGGGGAATGTGTGTTTGCGTAACGTCTAGGCTGAAAATGCCTCCACTTGATCATAAAAAAGATAACAGAGAAATATGATTCATTCATCATACTGCATGATTCATGAAGCAATTTTGGTACAAGATGTTTATTTCATGTATCGAAGCCTTGATTCGGAACATCAGCAAAATTCCTCTCTAATTCCACCAAACTTTATAAATGTATATATATATATATGTATATATATATATATATATATATATATATATATATGTAGTTTTATAAATGCTCTCAAACAGAAAGAGCATTGTTTTTTCCCCCATCCTTGTGAAAACTTTGCTCATTAGAAGTTTGCATATTTCAAGGCCCATATTTCATATTTGTCTCCCCCTATGCTGAAACCGAGGGTGACCATAGGTGGGGCTGCTCGCTCTTGTCACGGCATGTTGACGTCCCATGAGTAATCTGGCGCATGCTAAACAGAGGGTCGAGATGTCACGGGAACACCTCACCGACTGGCACCGGGGTAATTACTCTTCCAGCGTGGGTGCGACTCAAAATTTTTGAACCTTTTCTTTCTCCAATCATAGTTGATGGATTGACTGGAAGAGGGCGATCATCTGGTTCTTAGCGGGCTCACTGAGCGTGGTAGGCTGCCATTGATTAATGGCGTCTGCCGCCAGTCACCAAAAGCGGAAATTAAGTATTTCTGTTTAAATGTAACATTTGTCTCCTTTGCCGGTGTTGGAAAAGGCATTTGTCAAAATCCCCCGGCTTTGGCGAAAGCTGGATTTCCTTTGGGAACCTGCCGGGAATTACTCCCTACTTTCCCATTAATGGCATTCAGTGTTCCCCCTTTTTTTATTTCTTGAATCCACTTTCACCCTTTTCACCTCGGCAAGGTGTTTTGAATATATCGCGCAGCTGTTTGACGCCGAGTTCCATTTCAAAGGCCGTGATCCTGTTCTGTTTGGCAGCTCGGGACTCGTCCACTAAAAGGGGCCGGAAAAGTGGGGGAGTACGACCTTGAAGGTTGGAATGGAACCGATTCAAGATGGCATCTCCCTGTGGTGGGCACAGCAGGGGGGGGGGGGGGGGGGGTTGGTGGCTACACCAGTTGAGTTGGGTTTCGATTCAGGCCGGTAGTGAGGATTTATACTGCCATGCCGGAAGCAGCCCCTGCTCCTGGGTAGACTAATGGTTCCAGGGGTTGGCCATCGTCCAGTGCACTCCCAGCCCCAGCCCCAGCCCCGGCACTGGCCCCAGCCTCTCCCACGGCTGGGATATCATTACCTCCAATGTGTTACATCAGACTCGCTTGGTCAGGCTCCCAAACAGTCAATACTCCACAATTTAGAAAATCAGCCAAGTTTGCAGAAACAAAGAGGCAATATCGGAAATAAAGACGGATATATAATCTGACGCCAGGCGCTTTTCTCCCTCCCCTTCGTGGCGGGTGAATTATTTGTTGGCCGGAAAGAGGGGACGTGGCCAGGGGTGCGGGGCCAGAGGTGGGAGAGGAGGGAGGGGGTTGTCGCTGCTGCAGTGGGTGGGAGAGAGCCAGGGATCTGTCACGGGTTCGAGAAGCTGGTCAAACGGCTTGATTCAACGTGCGGATCCCGGCGCCCGGGCACTGACCCTCCCCATTTCATACAAGACGCCTCGACTTTTTCCATCGATGGAAATCTAATTGCTTGAAAAGCGATCAATGGAAACTAAATTGGTTTTGTGTGGAAGCGCGCATCCAATAAGCTCTGAGCTGTTTTAATGTGTGTTGGTTTTGCATCTTAAATCATGCATATTTTCGGAGTGGGGCTCTGCTTCAGGCCACCAAAAGTGTGTGTTTGTGTGCGCTTTTGTGTATATGTTTACGTGTGTGTGTGTGTGTGTGTGTGTGTGTTTGTGTGGATCTATATGTTGGAAGTGGGGAGGGTTAACCTAGTTACTAGCTACACCAGCTACCCGAAAGAGAAGCATTCCATCAAGTCTCGAATAAAAGTCGCCACCTTAATTACTCCTCCAAACTCCTAATCCTGCTAACTGGATGTGTAAATCTCTACCATCCCTCTCGGTTCAAGCAGTGGGCCTGGAGGCCACTCATTTGTGGCCCGGGAACTCCTCCCTGCTGCGGGCTGTGACCACTGATAACCCTCTGGTGATCGGATCGGCTTAATCCCCCCTGATCCCTAATACACTCCTTAACATGCTCCTAACGGACAGCTGTCGATAGGGGGGCACCTCGCCGTCTTATCGCTGATCTCTTTGTCTTCGGAACGCACTTGGCAAGCGCGCGGAGTCCGAGGCTCTCGTGTTCTCCCAGCCCTCTCGTTCCCTCTCCTCCTGCCTCGTCCCTCCATCTGCCTCTCCCTCGTTCCCTCTCCTCCTGCCTCGTCCCTCCATCTGCCTCTCCCCCCGTTCCCTGTTGCTCGGTCGCCCGTGCCTGGTCCGGGGCCGCGGACCGGGGCCGCGTCTGCGTGGCACGTTTCAGGGCTCGGCTCTCTGTGACTGCTGACGAGCTCCCTCTTGATCAGAGTCTTGAAAATGGCGGCGGCTAATTGGGTTAGTGCTGGTCCGCAGGCCGCTGGAATGCCAAGTGGCGTTCCTCCAGGTCCACGCAGACGCACTTGCAACTCGCTCCCCACTAGTTTTCCTGGAACTATCGAACTATTTGTCTTTGCTCCGCCGGGCCACCTGGGTGGCTTGTCAGCGAAGGTTCCCAAGGGAAGGGTGTTGGGCTGGAGGCGTGCCCCCCGCCCACCACCACCCCCCGCCCCTGGGTAATATACTGTCTCCGCCAGGGTGTGTTCCAGACCGAGTCTCTTCTCCCTGGGTAATCTCTCAGGTGCTTATCTATCAGCTATCCGGGTACGCGTAGCCTGAACTCTGACTCTACGTCTTTCTGCTATTGTAATTGCGTTGTAATCGATCCGAGGGACATGGCCAGGCTGGCCCTGCTGGAAGCCTGTCAGGGACTCCATCTAGCTCGCAGTGGCAGCGTGTTTATTGGAAACACATCTTTACACTTTGGGATAGACGGCAACAAAACAAAACAAATTATGTCGTAAAATGTAATACAAAAAAGGTGCCATCAAATCGTGTTCCAATCTCAAAATCGTTTTTTCTTTGGTTTGTTGGATTGGCTTGTTTATTTGACACAAGGCCATAAAAGACAGTGGTGGACTGTGAAACATACAGAAACAAACGTGCACAAAGTCGTTCGTAATCACACGAGAAGATCTTACGCCGATTGAGGCGTCGGTGTCGATAACAGTCCTTTATTTGGATTTATGTGCACGTTTGATTCTTGCCTTCTTCCATTGTGTATTGGCCCTCCTCACAACCAGCAGCTTGTATCATTCCAATCACGCATATTAACCAGCCCGCGCCACCCATCAATCTCCAGGCCGCCATTTTATAACTGATGCCGACATGATGTTATAAATGAGGTATGAAAACAGCCGGCCGTGGCCCGCTCCTGCAGTCAGAGGGCCTCCCTCTCTCTCTCTCTCCCTCCCTCTCTCTCTCTCCCTCTCTCTCCCTCCCTCCCTCCCTCCCTCTCTCTCTCTCCCTCCCTCACCGGCTGATGTTCTCCTGGACTCACATCTGTGTGCGCCGCTCACCGCCGGGGGAAATAAGCAATCAACCTTTCACCGGCGAACACCTGTACACGGAACACAACACTTCCCCGCCCCCCCCCCCCCCCCCCCCCCCGCCTGGCCCCGCCGTAATGTCAGGTCACACGGCCGTACTCTCGCCGCCGAGGTTGTCGCTATCGCGTAAAGCGTTTGTTCTCCCCCGGACTAATCTTGGCGGTGTTTAACCGTGGGGGGGGGGGGGGGGGGGGGGGGGGGGGGGGGGGGGGGGGGGTTGCGCGCGGCGCCTGCGCGTGCTGCGTCAGAGTGTCGGAGCTCGCCACAGCAGCGCCCGCGCGGTCTGATGTACGTACGCACGCTCTCCCCCGTGATCCCTCATTTATCATTTTGACACCGGCTACTTTTTTGAAGTGGAGAAAAATGTTGCAGTCAGCTCTTCCTTTGGTCTCGAAAAAAAAAAAAAGGTGCGTGTGTGTGTGTGTGTGTGTGTGTGTGTGTGTGTGTGTGTGTGTGTGTTTGTGTGTGTGAGAGAGAGAGAGCAAAAGAAAGAGAGAGAGGGATGTTGCTTCTTGTTAAATGTACGCACATGCAAAAGTATGATTTATTGACAGGGTAGCACAGGGTAGGGCGTTATGACAAACCAGTCTACACTTGGTTTTGAGTACAAACATCTCCTCTGCATGTGGTTACTTTTAGAAACGTGTTCTTGAGTATCCATGACATTATATTATTCAAAAACACTCCCTATTTAAAGAAATAGGAAAACAATGTGGTTTACACTGTGCAAAATTTGAACATTCAATGTTTTCTCCAACTAAAGTTCAAAGTCGCCTCAACATCTTTCTACCAAATTATTGGCCTCCACTTGAGAATGGACTAATGTCCCTGTTATATGGCATCGATAGATATCTGAATTGTATCTATTGATTGGCGTGCAATCTATCGCTGCCGATATGATACTTCCCACAGTCTGCTGGTGCTCCGTCTGTAGAGGTACTGATAAGCAGTCTGATCCATCTTTCCTTTGCACAAAGGGGTAATGTTACTTTGCTGTGAGTATACGTGTGTGTGTGTGTGTGTGTGTGTGTGTGTGTGTGTGTGTGTGTGTGTGTGTGTGTGTGTGAGTGTGTGAGTGTGTGTGCGTGCATGCGTGCGAGTGTGTGTGTGTGTGTGTGTGTGTGCAATAACAAGGGAAGTGTGTGTGCGCGCGTCTGTGCACCGGAGTGTGTCATGGCAGGTTACAAATGAGTTTGTTTGTGCTCCGGCCACTGAAACCTTTTATGCCCCGGGCTGGGTGTGTGGTGTGGGTGCTCCTTGGTGAATGTGAGGGAAAAGGAAAGCGCTGTGTGTGTGTGTGTGCGTGCGTGCGTGCGTGCGTGCGTGCGTGCGTGTGCGTGTGTGTGCGCGTGCGCGCACCTGTGTGTGTGCCTGTGTGTGTGTGTGTGCGCGTGCCTGTGCGGAGGGAGGATTATGAGTTGGTGCACCCTTTTAGCATTGGCCCGTGGTTCCCACCCTTAGCCTCATCGTTTCCTGTCCACTCTGCTTCGATCGCCACGCTCTCGCGCCGAGGTCAAACAGCTGACTTATTGGTAAAAGTGCCTGGCCGTGCCAATAAATGCCTGGCCGTATTAATCACATAGGAGTCCCCTAGTCCCTCAAGAGGTCAGAGCTTTAAGGGCCACCCAGAGGCCCCACCGCGACAGAAATATAGCCTGGGGATCTTTCCGCTTGAACGTTCCAAAAGTTGTATTAGTTCCACCAATGGGGTCGGTCTACCCTGCATAAATGAAGGCTGTCGATATCCCATTATAGGCTTTGGGAACGCGATGAGGGAGAGGCGGAGGGAGGGGGGGGGGGCTCTAGTCAGTTGGATGTTTCATTCTAAATTTAGTTAGCTCGCTGTAAGCAACGCATACATTACAGACACCCCTCCTCACATGACTGACGAACATCTGTTTTATATATTGAACTTTTTTTCCCCCGTCTTTTATTTTGTTTATTTTTTATTTTTTTTTGATCAAATTTGTTTTCTATTAATAAAAGATGAAACGCTGAACCCAAGACCTGATCTGCCGTAAGTCAATCACGGGCCGACAGCCGCTCGGCAAGCAACGCCAGCCTGTCAGGTGTCGGCTCTGATACATCTGATCAGCACGTCAGCTCGCGCTGGTGTGCTCCCGGGCCGAGCGGCGCGCACGCGGGGCCCGCGTGGATCAAATCGCTTAACTCACCGCCGGCTTTTCCCCCGTCCACACCCAGGGGCCGCGGAGAGCCTCTGATTAATGAAGTTCGGCGAAAAGCAGGATTCTGGACGTCGGTGTACGAATCCAAGCCGGAGCAAAGTGCTACATTGAATGGAACAAAGCAGATTTTCAATCATTTAGTTGACTGGAGCTGGCTCAATGCTCGATGCCCAAATAGGCATTAGTCAGTAATTATACCATACAGCCAGTCTAATGCATCAATCCACTTAAAGAATTCATTGAACAAACCAAGATCTATAGCATGCAATTATTGCTCTCTAAATAGCCCTGTTGAATGCTTGAAATGCTAACTGTATGTCAATAGCCCTCAAAGGTCTTTTACATTGACAAACAGCGTTTCAGGAAAGGGACATCGGATTTGGTGGCCAGGTGAATGGAACTGTGGCTTGATAGACGCTTTTTTGATTTCCCAGGCGAAGGGTATCAACGTGCCTTCACCGATCCATTTGCACAGTGGTCTTCACTGTTTAAGGCCTCTACATATATCCTGGCCAAAATCAATCCAGGGGGCCTGTATTTAAAACAAAATACACATTCAAATATTTAGAAATACTATTTGAGTGGCTAGCAGAAATAGTACACATGTATTATTTAGATAGTCTAAAGAAATATACTTATGTAAAAAAAAAAAAAATCATACCTGTTCATTCACCAAAATGCAAATAAATTCCCTGCATTCGGCTTATGTGGTTACACGTACCAGAGTGAGCATGGCCAAGCGGTGTTTTATGACTTTTAAATTGATCCATATTGTTCTCGAATCTAATTTCAGCGGCCACGGGCGAGCCGTACAGTATGTCCCTCCGTGCTCCCTGTAGGCCCGGGTGGAGCACACAGCAGCTGAGCTGAAGATGCCTGGACATTAGCATACACAGGTTGTCACTGGCAAATGAATGGCAAGACTTCCATCTCCCCATGTGTCAGCCTCGCTTAGGGCTGACATGGCTCAATGTGCCCGCAAAGTGCCACTTTGTTCGGCTATGGGGGTGGTGGGCTATCCAAACCCTGCCTCGCAAAGATTACCTAATAAATCAAATAATTTCACCATCAATATTATCCCCCAGGACTGTGACAATGTCAACGGCGAACAACAGGCAAACGAAATAAAACAAGAGCAACAATCTGGGTTTGATTTGGAGCTGTGCTGTTCACCCGTCGTTTTGGACTAATGGAAAGGCCAAGGCATGCTTCTTGTACACAAAGCCAGGGACACATCACCCGGGTCCTCCGCTCATGGCTAGTCCCTTCGCTTTGGTCCTGCCTGCGGTATCTTTACATTCACTGCGGCGGCCGCCTTTTTAAGAGGGGGGGGGGGGATGCGCGTGTGTCTGTGTGTATGTGAAGGGGGGGGGGGGGGGGGGGTGGCGGTCGGGGGAGTCACACAATCATAAAGCTGGGGGAATGCGAATTTCCATTGACCCATGAGAGGTATGATTGGTGGACTCAATTACATGCCCTTAACCGTGTTATCTAAGGGGGTGCCAATTAGTCTTTGTTGGAAAGGTTTCATCTTCATTAAACATTAACAGTGTGCAAACTCAGTTGAGCAATGTGGGGCATGAATATTGCATGAGACCTGTCGCGTATATGACTCCGACTAGTACCACTAGCAGCACTCGCCAGATTCACGAAGAAACGCTCGGAGCCGGGACCCGGAAACTTTTGACGTCCACTCCACAGGACGAACGACGTCTTGATTCTCCCGGTAATGAAACCGGCGCCGGCAGATTGCAGGCGGTTTTAATTCTGATGAAGTCATTTTTTAAAGCAATGACCTCAAACATCTCACTTCCTCTCATCTCCGCCCTAATTCTTCATTTCCCATTGCTCTGAGCCGAAAGTCCTGAGTAGGCAGGATTCCCAGCGAATGAGGAGACGTTTATCAAATTTCTCCATTAATCTGATGCGCAGTCCGCTGATTAAAAACGCTACCCCCAGACGTCAACGCAGATGCTCAAAGTGCCGCCTTACAGAAGCATACAGATTGATACAGATGTGCGGGGTGCGGTTGCCTTGTTTGCTCGCAGAGGGGGATGGTGGGGGTGGTGGGGGTGGAGGAGTAGGGGGATGCGGAGAAGTCGGGGTCTGGCAACCGATAAACATTAAGGCGTAGGAGGCGGGGGGAGGGCTGAGTTTTGTCTTCCAGGAACCCCCCCCCCCCCGAAAAGATGCTTCAGGTAAACCTGAGGTCTTCTCCTCACCCCATCTCCCAGCCTCCCAACCTCCCTCCCCATCTCTACTGCCTATCGGATGTTCCAGGATTCCATGGAACAGGGAGCCTTTGCACCTGGGGAGGGGAGACCGGGCTCTCCCCTGGAGGGGTCTGGAGGGGGGTCCGGGTGTCTGTGCGAGTGGTGTCGGCTGGCAGCAGCAGCGCGGGGGGACAGGGGGCGGGGGGCTTGGCCGGGACAGATGGCCAAACCCAGGGAGAGGGAAGTGAGCGAGACGTGGACAGACAGAGACGGAGGGCCCGGGGCCTTTCCGAGGACAGCCTGGGACGCGGCAGGGGGGCCTGGACGCTTGGCCTCCCTGACCCCCCCGGACTCATCCCAGACAGAGTCCACTCGGGCTAATGTGGCCACTGACCACTCCGTCCTCCCGTATAGATCCGGCAGGCCCTCTAATGCCCGTTGATATTAATCAAATTGTCCTTGATTGACACGGCAGCCGCGAGGCTGGCTTTTCCCCCCCGAAAAAGCAATTTTCTCAAATGGGCCGTGTTCATCGGAGGGCTCAGGGTATGTCCTCTCCCTTCCTCCACCCCGGCTGCGGCCACTGACCTCTGGCGAGCTCGTCTAATGGATGGGTCCATATTCCTTTCGTTGGGAGCGGGGGGGGACGACGACGCGGGCTAATTAATTACGGCGGGGGAGGCTGTCCAGGACGCTGACACCGGCTGGGGTCTTCGCTGGTGGTTACCGGCCGGCCGAAGAGAGCTGCTCATTTTGCGTGGCGTCGCCGGGCCAGGGGAGGGTGATCACTTTGGACGGAGCACACGGCCTGTGTGTGTGTGTGTGTGTGTGTGTCCGTGCGTGAGGACGCGGGGCCCGCCACCCCGACCTCCCTGGAGCCTTTGTCCCTGGGATCCTCCGAGGCGTGGCCCCCCGCACAGCCTGAAGCGACGGCCAGCCTTTTTTTCACTAGTCGGGAGCCAGGAGTGTTTGTGGCCAGCCCGAGTGGACGGCTAGTTGAGTAGATTAGGGGGTTATGCCCTTGAACATCTCGCCGCCTTGGCATTATTCTGAGAATATAGATTACGGCTGCCTGGGGGGGGGGGTCACAGGGGGGGCCACAGGAGACTGGAGAGAGCCACTGCAATCATCGCCGTCTCTCCGAGACTCCGAGATGAGTCCACGATGGATGTGGGAAAGCACTCGAGCGCGGCTTAAAAACAGATAGCTCTCGGATTGGGCGTCCCTCGCATGAAACGCATCGCCTTAATGGCCGGGCCCTAATTGGGTCAAGAGTGGGAGGCTTAAGTGGCGTGCCCCGGGGATTGTTCACTGCTCCCGCGCAGCCTTGCTCTTTCGGTGTGGACGGCCGGCTAGGAGAGGGTCCTCTAATTGCCTGGGCTTTTGATCCCCAGGCACGGGGGGGGGGGGGGGGCAGCCGGGGGCCAGCGAGAGCAGGGTAGGCGGGGACCTGCGGGACCCTTCTGGTCGCCGCGTCTCCTCGACGACGAGGAAGCGCAGCCGGGTGACAGCGAAGAGACTTGGGAAGTTTGAAACGGCCGCGTATTCCTCCGGTGGTGGCGGGAAGTGGGGCGTGTACAGCACGCGGAGCACACTGAGTAGCGGGTGTGGCCCCCGGGATCTTGCAATGTCAACAAATCCCCAAGCTCGTATTGCGTCCGTCAATATATCTGATATCTATACCGGAGATCCATTTCCATATCCCACTTTTAACAAGGCTGTTGCGTTTGTGGTCGTTAGTAGTTGGAATCCCCGTCAAAATGAAGGCTGACAGCGGAGCTAAAAAACGCGGACCACAAAGAGTCCCCTCAGCTTCATTAAATAGGTGTTCATAAATTATACTTTTAGGGTCTTTCTTCCACTCTGTCATAAACCCAATAAAGCAGAGGTCCGGAGGGTCTCTTCACCATAAATAAACACCAAACTGCCTCCAGGTACAATTAAACCTTCAGGAAATAAATATTCATGCACCATTAGCACATCATATTAGATATTTGCTTGAAAAAAAAAAAACCAACAACAACGCACAGAACAAATCCAGGAGTAGAATCACAACTGACGTTGAATCCGTGGCGGCTTGCGGATGCTTATGGATACAGTTATGGATATGATATGTTGCCGTGCGAGTGGTGTCGCATGCGCGTCGCATGCGCGTGTCAGAGAGGTTGACAGTCATTGCAGGTGAGTGATAGTGGGCTTGACCTGACGGAGGGGGACAGTGACGCGGCCCCCGACAGGTGACAGGCTGAATTGGCAGCTGCAAGTCGGCGGCCTGGCCTGACGATGGCCGAACGCCGCATTCTTGATAGGTGTCCTGGGGGTGTTTACACAGCCTCTCCTCGTTACCGGCCATCCGACCTGTCATGGGGGGGGGGGCACACTGCCACCCAAGCCCATCTTTAGACACCTTAATAATTTAGTGGACGTGTTTACAAACCGTTGACAAAGTCAAGTGCACCAGGCCCCGAATATATCCCGGGATGAATTATACATAGGGGCCGGACTCCCAATGAGCCTGACAGTATGGAGGGTCCGGATCTACCGCCAGCAACAGCACATACGCAGAGTAAATGTCCTGACATTTCAAATACCCAGTGTGGCGAAAATGTGCTGAAGGAACAGATCTTTTTTTTGGGGGGGGGGGGGGGGGGGATAGACGTATTCCAGAAAAGAGAGAGTTTCTTCCCCCATCAAAATGGCCAGAGACAAAGGCGCTGTAGCCGCAGGCTGGTGATAGGATGTTGGTTGATTGATGCCTCTGTGCTTTTATCGGTTATTTGAGACGCTTAAAGGAATTACACAGAGGGAGAACATGTGGCTGTTATGTAAAGCCGTAATGACTTTCTCTTCCCATCTCTCCCTCCATCTCGTTCCCCTCATCTCTCATATCGCTCTCTCTCCACCTCCCCCCCCCCCCCCCTCTCTCTCTCTCTCTCTCTCTCTCTCTCCCCTCTCTCTCTGTTTCTCTCTCACTCTCACTCTCTACGTCAAGGAGCATTGGTAAGGCCAGGCTATTGTCCTGGGATAATGGAGAATAAGAGAGGATGGCAGAATGTGGACTGGCATGCTGGAGTCTGTTATGTTTGGTTTTGTTTTGTCTCTCTCTCTCTCTCTCTCTCTCTCTCTCTCTCTCTCTCTCTCTCTCTCTCTCTCTCTCTCTCTCTCTCTCTCTCTTTTATCTATTTGTTTTGTAATTTTTGTGAAGTGTTTGAATATCCGCTCGCCTGCACCTAGACGATGACTAATATACATATTTTTTTACAATCCCATCAACACATCAGACGAGGGGAAATTAAAAGCCTCTAAAAAATGGGTTATGAGTTTGCGTGTCGGGGAACCTGACACAAATAAATCATTCTTATGAGTAACGGTTTTTTATATAAATAATACATCCTGCAGCGTCCATTGAATCACCGGAAACGCAGACAACAGAATAATCCGTTTTCCTTTTCTTTTTTCTTTTTTTCTACGTCCTAAAAAAAAGAATGAAAATGATATATGGTTATGGGGAAGCTTTAAGACGTTGCACCATTTCACTGTCTATAGAGCTTGAGCATTTGCTGTTATACCTGATAGGCCATATGCTTTACATCAGAGGAGGACTGCCAAGACACTGAAGTCAATTTCAATGCATTTGTTATGGCTGTCTGTGCATGCTACATGAGCAAACACATTCACTTTGCCATGGAAATACTGCTCTACACGGCAAACACAAACAAACATGCTTGTTCTCCCTAGACATCTTTGTTGTCTCTTAAATATACATCGGCTTTCGGTAGCCGACTGGAAGTCTGGAGTGGCTTAGTTTTCTGTGTACATGTCTTGACTATTGTTGTGTAATTAAATGCTTTTGGTAAGAGTCTCTCCGGAGACCAAACAGCTTGGGCTTTAAGTTGCTCCTTATGCTGTCATTTAAGATACAAAGATGACAAAATATGCTAGGTGGAGGGGATGAAGTATGAGGTTGAGATGGGGGGCTCTTTAGATCAACGACTTGCGACTCGACCGTCGTGTGTGCCGTTGATTCGGGCAGCCGAGCGGGCGGTTGCTGACGGTTGGTGGAGAGGCCAGTCCGACTCCCTGACAGCCAGCCAGATTTCCTGGGGTTTTCTGGCCCGTTAGCGGGCGCCATCACGAAAAGCGGCGCACCTCTCGTACCCCCCTTGTTTTTAACGATGGATTTGAACTTCCGTTCGGGCGCCCGACAACGTCGTTTCCCACGGAATGGCCCTGCACCACTAGTGTTTTACTGGCAAGGTAATTATTTATGCTCCGGTGTGAGAGAAAAAGATTTTATATCTCGTTTTATCTAATTTTCCCTCGAGTCTGGAGATAGGCGATAATGGGGCTCTGCAGCGTGCAGTGCCATATATAGAATATTATTTTACTCGATTATTTTATACCGCGTGCGTGCGTGATTTATGAGAGCCCCGCTCAAATCGTGATGGTCATAATTAATCTGAAGCGTCATGTGTTGGAAAAGGCCAACCACTGATCTATATAGAGCATCTGGCAGAGGGCTCCTGTTCTCCCTGCACCAAATCAGGCCCTTTCCCTTGAATCAGCATATCGGGCAGGCCCTCATCCCAGGGCGGGCTGCGAGAGGGGGCTCCGCCCGGTCCCACGCGCACCGTCATCACTCTTTTGACCATTTATGCACACGGACCCTCGGCCATTTGTTGCGGCGAGCGCTTTTCGCAAGCGGCCACTTCTCCTCGTTAGGGCCCCGCTCTCCGCTGCCGCGAGCGGAAGGAGAAGAAGAAGGAGATGGTGCCAGGGAGAGAGCGTGTGTGTGTGCGTGAAATGTGAAAGAGAAGCAGAACGCGGGCCTCCCCCCAGGACAGGGGCCCGCGACAGCCATGCCCCTCTGACAGCTCCAAACAAGCTCGTCAGGTTGAAAGCCTCGGTGGCATTTGTGAACGTTTGCGTTGGAGAGTGATTCGCTGCGGCTGCGAGCAAGAAAATAACTCTATTTTTATTTTTGTATTCTTTTTTTTTCCTTTCTTTTTTTTTTGTCCAAGCACCCGTTCCATTTTATCTGGTTATTGACTGGTTGGCGTGAGTTTCGCTGCTGTGCCTCTGACTTAATGTGGGCATTCAGAGGAGGAAAATGAGCTGGGCCGTATGCAGGGCCCCCGGGGCCAGATGGAGATCCTGGTTTGTGCGTTGACCTGCTCAGACAGGGCACATTCAGAGAAATGAAATTCATCTGCGCCTCAGACAGGAAAGCAATGGAGACACCAGCACAGCCAGAGAGCTGGAGAGACAGAGAGAAATTTCAGAGTAATATTGATCTTAGTTAATTAGATTCCTATCCAGTCTTGGGGGACTGCTGTTCCAGCAACACGTTTCAGAGTGAAGAAAGAGGCTGAGAGATACACCACTATATGAACTAAGTTAATTTAATTTCTAAGCCCCCCAGTACAAAACTTGATCTTATTATGGGCCGCATTTTTCGTGTCTAATTACAATTTCGGTTTTCTCTCCTTAAATTTGATCTCAACTTTTGCTTGTTTGGTTCTGTTTATTTCAATGAGTCTTGTCCATGCTAGTCTTACGAGAGGTGTGTCGTCGTCGTCGTCCCCCCCCACCCCTTTGTTTATACTTGTATAATTACACAAGATGCCATTAAATATTTAATTCCTTGTTATGTTTTTTAATAAAAATAACTAATAAGTAAACAAATGTAGTGGCATTTATCTATTCACATTGTGTGATTCAAATGTTCTATAGTCATGTCCTTTTAATATCAATTATAAATAAATAAATATATATATATATATATATATATATATATATATATATATATATATATATATATATAAATATATATATATCCCTTCCATTGCAGCTAGTACTTGTACAGTACATATGTGACTCTCCAAACCGCTGGGTTCCTGGCCCTTAGTGTTCTGGCTGGTGTTTACGATCTGTCAGAGGCGTGATGTGTGTGTGTGGGGGGGGGGGGGACAGGGGGTAACTTGGGCTAGGCTGGGATCTGACGTCCTGGTGGGGGCCCATACCGGGTCAGTGCCTTCCCAGAGCTCATCTGTTTGTCATAATGGCTTTTAAAAGGTCACACGCGTTGATGGAGGGGAGGGCTTGCTAAGGGTGGCTCTGGCAGACACTTCAGGCTCCCTCCCTGTGTCCAACAGGACAGGGGACCGGGGTGGCCATGTCAGAGGGACACAGAGAGGAAGGGGGTGGAGTGGCCAGTGGAGTAGGTCAGCATCATGCAATGCATTTGTTTTGTTGTGCTTGTTGTTGTTATATATTGTACTATTAGTAGTAGTAGTGGTAGTAGTAGTAGTAGTATTGTTATTATTTATCATTATTATTAGTAGTAGTAGTAGTATTGTTATTATTTATCATTATTATTATTAGTAGTAGTGGTGGTAGTAGTAGTAGTATTGTTATTATTTATCATTATTATTATTAGTAGTGGTAGTAGTAGTAGTAGTATTGTTATTATTTATCATTATTATTATTAGTAGTGGTAGTAGTAGTAGTAGTATTGTTATTATTTATCATTATTATTAGTAGTAGTAGTGGTGGTAGTAGTAGTAGTATTGTTATTATTTATCATTATTATTATTAGTAGTGGTAGTAGTAGTAGTAGTATTGTTATTATTTATCATTATTATTAGTAGTAGTGGTAGTAGTAGTAGTAGTATTGTTATTATTTATCATTATTATTAGTAGTAGTAGTGGTGGTAGTAGTAGTAGTATTGTTATTATTTATCATTATTATTATTAGTAGTGGTGGTAGTAGTAGTAGTAGTAGTATTGTTATTATCGATTATTTTTATTAATATTAGTAGTAGTAGATGTTTGTATTTGTCATCAGGATCCACCATCAATTTGTTCATCTATAGATATGTCCATCTGTGTATCCCTCAGCATCAAAAGTATCCATAGTGGCAGTAGTAGTAGTAGTAGTAGTAGTATTGTTATTATTTATTATTATTATTATTAGTAGTAGTAGTATTGTTATTATTTATCATTATTATTAGTAGTAGTAGTGGTGG
This sequence comes from Aplochiton taeniatus, assembly GCA_017639675.1. NCBI lineage: Eukaryota > Metazoa > Chordata > Actinopteri > Galaxiiformes > Galaxiidae > Aplochiton > Aplochiton taeniatus. The sequence goes on from CM030183.1 coordinate 16,379,899, forward strand.
TAGTAGTAGTAGTATTGTTATTATTTATCATTATTATTATTAGTAGTGGTAGTAGTAGTAGTAGTATTGTTATTATTTATCATTATTATTATTAGTAGTGGTGGTAGTAGTAGTAGTATTGTTATTATTTATCATTATTATTATTAGTAGTGGTAGTAGTAGTAGTAGTATTGTTATTATTTATCATTATTATTATTAGTAGTAGTGGTGGTAGTAGTAGTAGTATTGTTATTATTTATCATTATTATTATTAGTAGTAGCGGTAGTAGTAGTAGTAGTAGTATTGTTATTATCGATTATTGTTATTAATATTAGTAGTAGTAGATGTTTGTATTTGTCCTCAGGATCCACCATCAATTTGTTCATCTATAGATATGTCCATCTGTGTATCCCTCAGCATCAAAAGTATCCATAGTGGCAGTAGTAGTAGTAGTAGTAGTAGTATTGTTATTATTTATTATTATTATTATTAGTAGTAGTAGTAGTAGTAGTAGTAGTAGTAGTATTGTTATTATTTATCATTATTATTATTATTATTAGTAGTAGTAGTACTATTGTTATTATTTATCATTATTATTATTAGTAGTAGTAGTAGTAGTAGTAGTAGTATTGTTATCATTTATCATTATTATCATTATTATTATTATTAGTAGTAGTAGTAGTAGTAGTAGTAGTATTTATCATTATTATTAGTAGTAGTGGTAGTACAACATCAATTTGTTCATCTATAGATATGTCCATCTGTCTATCCCTCAGCATCAAAAGTATCCGTAGTGGTAGAGTTTTTTTTTCCTGCTTTCTTTCTTCATCTTGTTTTGTTGTTTATGTTCCTTGGTGGTCTATGCGGGGCTAGATGCAGTATGTGGATATGACAGCATTGTGATTGGGATGGGGCCGAGATTGCACCGGGCAGTCAGCCATTGTATTAACACCACCCGCAGTGTTGCCCCCTGCCCATAACACAATGTCTCCCGCGGCGCACCCCCCCCCCCCCACATCTTCTTACTACACTATCCCCCCCTGGTCTATGGCAGCGAGATGAGATCTTCCTAACATGTCCCCCTGGGGACTCGGTTCATAGCCTGGCCCTGCTCAGTATTGTAATGTATTACCTCCAGAGGCATGCAGGCCCAGGGAGCACGACTCCGCCGCTGTTATCACCAAACCCTCGTGCCAGAGTCCCCACTCCCAGTGCCCCCCCCCCCCCCCAGGGCCCTGACTGTATGGGGGGCTATAATTGTTGCCGTAAATCCTGTGGCTCCCCCACGCCCCTGTCTTAACCGGCCATTACACATGGTTCACCACAGTCCTTGTTGATTGCAACTGTCAGAAGGCAGGAATTGATGCATGCTCTGCTTGGAGGGAGGGCGGGGGGCGGCATGCGATCAGGAGGGGGCGGGTTCACGGGTCGAGTGCACACTTGACCCCTCACCTACATTGCCTTTGACCTCTGACCTCTGACCCCCCCGTCATGGCAGGACCCGGCCCGGCAAAGGCGTCATGGCGCCCCCCTCCCTGTCACAGGCGGCACCGAGCCACAGGAAGCCGCTGACAAAGGGCTCCTCTAATCTGGAGAGTGCACCGGCGGCAGCACCGAGTCGGGGCGAGAGAAAGCACTTCCCCGGCCCCTCCGCCACATCCCTCTGTAATCCCCCTCCCGCTCTCCCGGGCCCCCGGAATAACACCATTGTGCGGCGGGCTCGTGTCGGGAGCGGCTTTGCCGGCGCACGCCGACTCTGGCTGGAGATCGCGCCCGGTGCGGGGGCGGGCTAGCTGCCGTCGTCTGCCCCTGTAACCCGTCTCCACGGGCAAGGGCAACGTGACGCGCTCACACCCAGGTCTAAGTGGTCCAAAGTTCCCCTCAGGGGATGATGGGATACGGTGGGAGCCGCCCTTAATGGGATTACAGGGAGACCCTGCGCTGGTCTTAGTGGAGAGGGGGCCGCGAGAGGGAGGAAAGGCTGGCGTGAGGGAGCTGGTGGTGGGGGGGGGGGTTAGGGGGGAGGGGGGGCGGATAACAAGGGGAGTGGGCAGGAAAGGAGAAAGGAATTGTTAGCTCGCACCATTCCCCAGCATTGCAGTTCACCTTCTTCCTTCCACCAATCAATAGATTCCAATTATCATTTGCAGGAGCTTAGGAAGGAAACCGCTACTGACATAAACTGTCGTTTTGTTTGATTATTAAAGCCAACGTTATTATGATAAACAGACAGCATTATGCAGCAGCAATATTATCATAATGTCAGGAAAAAAACATTAGGACATACAGAATACCGAAGTAGGATGTGATTTATTCAATAATTGAATCATTTACCGACCGGATTGATCCATTTGAAGTTTTAATATTGATTTCCAATGCCTTTCTCTCTCTCTGCTTTATGGAATGAATGGCATGTCATAGCATGGCATCCCAAGCCAATCCTGTCGTCTCGTTCCGGCATCTTATGGGTGCCATTCCTTCATAGGTATGCCCCAAAATGGCTACTCGATTGAGTTTGGTGCCGTAAACGTACACCGTCAACCACATAGACTGTTATTGATAGCGCCAGTGCTCCGCCCGAATCATTGAGAATACAATCACATCCACCCCCGCAATCCATTCCTATCAGCCGAAGCAGGAATAAGGTTGGCGCGATTCGATTGAGACGGATTCCACTCCGGCTTGAGCAGGGAAATACATATTATTATATCGGGTTGTGATGGAAATGGAGACACAGCAAATCGAGGTCGTCCAATAGTCCGGGCGGATTCGACAGCATGGTGGCGTGCCGTAAAGGAAAGAGGGAGAGAGTGAGAAGTTTTGTTTGGAACTTCGGCACAGAATGTTGTGCGCGGTGCATCTGGGCAAGTGGAGCCCTCTGGGCACAGACAGCCGTCAATGGGTAGGGGTGATGTGATGAATGCCCTTGGCTCCCGCCGCTCCGCAACCAGATTGTCCTCGCTCCCCTCAGTCGTCCGGGGGGCTCGCGCAGATGAAGTGAGCCCGGTTGAACTCGGTGGTTCTCCGGCGTTCCCTGGAGGGCGAGCTGACGCGGCCGAGGGCCCGGGGCGAGGAGGCGACAGGATCTCCGCTTGTCCTGCCCGGCTCGCGAAAGCGTTGCTCCTACTCTGTTTCTCAGGCCCGGGTCCATGCGGGGTGTTTGCGTCTGTTCAGGGGTGGACTGTGTGTGTATCTGTGTGTGTGTGTGTGTGTGTGTGTGTGTGTGTGTGTGTGTGTGTGTGTGTGTGTGTGCGTGTGTGTGCGTGTGTGCCACCGGCTTCCTCCTACAGACACGCAATCGATCGGCCATTTTGGGCTTTATGGCTATGGAGATGCGGAGCCTATAGATGAAGCAGTGTTTGGATGCTGCTTTTTTTCACGGTGTGTCAACGTCGGCGTGTGTGTGCCCGTGCGTGCGCGCAGAGCAGCGGTGGAAGGGGAGCGAGTTACCACTGGGGAGCGATTTAAGGGCCTTTTATAAAGAAAGATGGATTCAGTTGGTTTACTGGACCGCGGCTAGCTAGCTACTCAGCCCCTGTCTCCTCACTCTGCTAGACATGTGTCTGCTAGACCTCATACATAAAACACCGCTGGATAGTGTGCGTGTGCGTGTGTGTGTGTGTGTGTGTGTGTGCGTGTGTGTGTTTGTGTGTGTGCGTGCGTCTGTGTTTATTTGTGTGTGTTTGTGTGTTTGGGGAGATAGTGAGGGTGCTTGTATCTCCTCTCCTGTCACGTGTTCCCTCTCAACGGCACAATCAGTCAGAGGCCCCCTTCAGACGGGCTCCTCTTAATAAGGAGGCTTGCAGCCCCCGATCCCCACAGATAGCCTAAGTAAATCAAGGCAGCGTGGAGGAGAACGCCGCCTCCCCCTCAATCAGGCTCTGGAGGACGGAGCCCGCAGAACAGAGCCTGTAGCACTGCTTTAAAAAAGGAGAGAGAGAGAGCGAGAGAGAGATGGAGGGAGGGAACAAGATAAAGAGAAAGAGAGTGAGAGAGAGCAAGGGAGAGGTAGAGGCCTGATGGCTGAAGGATGGAGCCTGTAGCACTTCTTTAAACAACATGAGGGACAGAGGCAGAAGGAGGGAGGGAGGGAGCAAGATCAAGAGAGAGCGAGAAAGGGAGTGAAAGGTAGAGGCAGAGGCCTGATGGCTGCGTTGAGAGCGAGGGCCACCATCCGTCTGGCCTGCAGGCTGCGTCCCACCCCCCCACCACCCCCCCCCCCCCCCCCCCCCCCCCCCCCCCAGGTCCCCTACCCTCCAGCCGGCCCGCTGTCGTAAAACACCTCCCTGCCCCCCCCCCCCCCCTCCCTCCTTGCCCTCCATTGTAATTCATAGAGTGCCGCGGTGGAACTCGCGCCCATGGCCCTGTAATAACGGTCCTCATGGCCAGGGGAGTGAGCTGTAATACTATGCCGGGTATTCCGGAGCAGGGCCCCCTGGCTCGAAAGCGCCAGTCAGGGCCTAGGCTCAGAGGCCGTCCGGGGGAGGTGGGGTTCCCTGGGCAGCAGGTTTGGAAGGGCCGGAGAGAGGGCTCCGGGCCACACGTGCCCCCCCTCCGTCCGTCCGTCCTGGGGGATGGGTGTGGGGCGAGTCCCAGCTCGCAGGGAGCAGGCCGGGCGCCAGCGGGCAGAGGGGAGGCCCTGGCATGTGCAGCGGGGCCAGGCCAGCAGATGTGCCCGGCGGCCCGGCTCTATTTGAGCTAAAGTGATGATTAAGAGTTCATGGCCTTTAAATAGACAATCCTGTTTACCCGGTTTAGGGCCGCAATCAATCCGCCACTCGCCAGATTAATTGAGACGCTTTCGATTGATTTTTTTTTTTCTTTCTCTCCTCCTCCTCCTCCTCTTCTTCAGCCCTGCCCTCCTCTTCTCTTTGACTTCTCTGAGGCGGTGAATAGTGAGCTGGGGGAGGCAGGGAGTAAGGGGGGGGGGGATGCAGCCTGTCATCAGATTCATAAGGATATAGAGCATGTTTGACATGTTGTCTGTCTATGCCAGTCTGTCTGTCATCCAGAGCTTATGAATCAAAACAGCGATGTTTCCACGGCACCGCCTGGTGAAATAGATGATTTGCCGTGGAAAGATCCTGACAGAACAAACGGACTCATCAGTCATCAGACATCCGCGGATGATGCATGAACTCATAAAGGAAATGGGCAAACATCTCGAGATAGTGAGTCTCTTTGACGGGTTCCATTGGCATCAGGCCAATCTATGTATATGTGTGTATATATGAGTCTATATTGTAAGATATTTTTCCCGCCCCCTATTCTTTTACTATTGGACATATCTATGGGCCCTGACACATTGTGTGTTACGTCCTCATATGGTCATCTCTCTAAAGGTCCTCATTAATGACCGTTCTGCTGCCGTCCAACAGAGGAAGCATCAGTCAATTAGGCCCAGAGCAGGATCCATCCACACACGTTCCCCACACACAGATGATCAAGCTTCGTATGACAGAACAACGGCTAACCCGCCCCCCCCCCCCCCCCCGCCCCCCCCCCCCCCCCACACACACACACACACACTTCTCGCTCTTTGAGTAGAACAACCCAAGCGGAGAGGAGGGAGCCCACTTAAACTCCCCCGCGGTCAGCGTTGGCGCGTGTCTGTTTTTACAGGCGTGTGTGTGTGTGTGTGTGTGTGTTTGTGTACGTGGCGAAGCGTGCGCCGACCGGTTTTGTCCGCGCGCGCTTGCTAGTGTGTTTCGTGTATGTTGGAGTGGCGTGGAGTGCGCAAGAAGGGGCTATGCAGCAGCGTCAGTGGAGTGGAGGTGGGTGAAATAGAGGTGGAGGATGGGGGGATTGGGGGATGTTGGGGGGGGGGGGGTACATGATTCCACTCATCCCCTTCATGAGGACGAGACAGTGTGTCTGTCAGGCATCACTACCATGTGTCAGCCTCCTGAATCTTTAAAAGCCCTTCGCTGCAGTTTGCCTGGGGGGCAAGCGCATTGCTCGTGTTCGCCCCTCTCCTGTTAACTTCCAATAAGCAAACGAAACAACAAGAGCTGGAAAACAAGGAGAAGGGGGGGATCACTTTTGGCAGTCTGGAGAGTTCAGGCACCGAGAGGCAGATTTATCAAGCATTTGTGAGACTGCTCTACTTTTGGCGCTGACAGCTTGCGTGCAAACTGCCTCTTGGTGCATTTTCAAAAAAAATTGAGTAGCACGCACAGGCGTGCGTGCAGAAATCCTCCCAAAGCCTTCCCTCACGTTGTGGGTGCAACACCGTTGATTTCGCATTATGCTAATGGTACCGGCAATGCTAAAAGGAACGTCCATAGGGGCAATGTGTCATGTACTTAGCTCTCTCCGTGGATATTTACAGTTAGCACAACAATACCCATGTGCTTTGTACCAGTTTGTACCTCTGGACCGGGCGCTGATGTGGCTCTAATGACACACATTACACGTAATTGTGTCCTGCCTTATGAATATATTCCACTCAGGATTGTAGGTCTTCCATGGTATGAGATTTGAATGTTAGCACGGGATGCTAATGAGAGTGGAATGGTAATAAGGTGCGGCCACGAGGACGGCCGTCTGAATCGTATCGCGGGATGTCGTGTTCGAGGGCGTCCGCCCGAATGCGGAACGGGAACGCACACTTTGAACAGGGCCTCCTCCGACGAGACCTGCAGGTGCATGAGCAAGGTGCTTTGTGGAAGTGCCGCACTTCCTCCCTCTGTCTCGTGCCTTGATTTGATTACAGACTGATTAAACCCTCCCTAATGCAGTCAGAGCTACGGCATGCTAATGTAATAAAATCACTTACAGCTAAAACGGGTTAGCTTAATTGGCAGCAGGAACGACGCTGGGATTTGCATTAAATTATTTATTTGCTTAGCAGACGCCCTTATGCGGGGCAACGCTCAATTCCATTATACACATTAGCCGTTCGCGCAGCCAATTTAGCTCGAGCGCCTCGTTCAAGGATAGAACAACAACAAGTGTCGGACCCCCTAACCCCCTTCCCCCGCACCTTGCCTGTCATTGGCATGTGTGCACTTCCTGGAGATAGGCCGGGGGAAACAAAGAAGCCAGGCCCTTCTCACCTGACCAGTGGAGCCAGGGCCCTCGCACCTGACCGAAGGAGTCAGGGCCCTCACACCTGACCAGTGGAGCCAGGGCCCTCGCACCTGATCAGTGGAGACAGGGCCCTCGCACCTGACCGATGGAGCCAGGGCCCTCGCACCTGAGCATTGAGGCCAGGGCCCTCTCACCCGACCAGTGGAGCCAGGGCCCTCGCACCCGACCAGTGGAGACAGACACCTGTCTAACCTCCCCCACAGTGACATGTCCGACCAGTGGAGACAGACACCTGTCTAACCTCCCCCACAGTGACATGTCCGACTAGTGTCCGGAGCGGAGCGCAAACGGCACACGGAGCGTCACCCGCCCGGTCAGCCCGCCGAAAGTCACGCGTAACTGAGCTGCTCCATTAGCCCCCGGGATCAACCAGATGGTGCCCCCGTCCATTCAGTCAGCCGTTTATGCGAGCGCCCCATCGGTCTCCCACGAAGCACGGTGAGAGAGGGGGGGGGGGGGGGGCGTGTTCTTTGCTTCCTTCACAGAACATTCCATGGGTAAATGTCTCGGGGTCAGTAGTCACATGCCTCCACCTGTTAGCTAATCCCCAGGCTCTGTTTGCGGACACGATCACCTTTTACTCCAATAATCTAATGGGTTATAATCTAACACTGTTATCAATATAGGATCACACACTCTCTCTGAGGGAGAGCTGAATGCATATCTATTTGACTTTTTGTTTATTTTCCGAGCTGGCCCCAAACAGTGATTGGTTTAAAAAAAAGCGTATTGTTTGCAAAATGGAAGAAAAAAAACAACAACAACAACAGCATCAAACCAAAGCATTTGATCTGTATCCTCCACGAGATCAAAGCCAGCCAATTACAGCAGGGCCCACTTAGCGACTGTGTTCATTTGTGTCCATTTGTGATTAAGCTGAGCGGCTGGCCTGGGCTTATTTTTGGCTCTGCATATTCAAATTGCCTTGAATTTCATACGGCGTCTTTCACCCGGTAACAGCACTGGCCGGCTGCCACAAAAGCTTTTGATTGGAATTGAACCCTGAGCCATTTACTCTAATATAAATCAATACTCTCGAGGGCTGCCACAACACATTTTTGATACTCACTGTTACTCAGTGGGGGTGGGGGTTGGGGCTGTGGGGGGGGTGTGGGGGGGGGTGTGGGGGGGCTGGGGGGTGTCACTGGTGAAATGCTCCAAAGTTGACACGTTTGGTATCGCCAGATTAGTCCGTTGTGGGATCCTGAACAAACAAATCACTTAAAAGCCACTCTGCCCTAATCGTGTTACCTCGCTAAGTAAGAAGTTTCAGATCCCCCCCACCCCTTTCCCCTTTTCGGAAGTTTGAGTACCCTCCTGAGGCTTGTGCGCCACACAGGCCCCCGGGTTTTGCTAGCACAGCATGTCTGGCTCTTTTCCTGTCAACCACTGCCCATTGCCATTATGCTGCTCTTTCAGCTCTCTGATTCCTTTGCCCAATTCAAAGTCTGGCGAGGTTTAAATTGCCATATTGGCTTATTTTGTGGAAAACGAGGGGATTGGAGGGGGAAACAGTTGACCAAATTACCTTCCATTCGGATCCCAAGCCACTACAAATGTTTTTCTTTCCCCCCCCCCCCCCCCCCCCCCTCCCGCCAAAGCTGCCGTATTGTTTACATTAAGGGTTCTAGGGCTGAAGTAAGTGGAGCTGTTTTCAATTAGTTTTCAAAGTGCTTATCCCATTAAAGGTAATGACTTATTGATTTAACGACAGCGGCGCTTTTGGTGTGAAACGCGCCGCTATTATGACTCTCTCCTCTGTTGTTTCGGAGGAAGAAAGAAAAGGCCTAGCCCCGGCCGGCGTCCTCCTCCTCCTCCTCCTCGGCCTGGGCTCGGAGGCGTCTCCCTGGGCCCCCCCGCCCCCCCCCCCCCGGGCCATGGCTCCTGGACGTCGTCGGCGCCGTTCCGTTCTCTTCCGTCCGCGGTGGCAGCAGTCCCCTAGTCGTCATTGAGTGCCGTGGGTAACTCTCGCCCGGCTGGGAGGAGCCGGTGATTTTTCCTCCGCCTGGCCCGTCGCCAGCCGTGTCAGTCGGGATTGCAGGCAGCCATCGCAGCGGTGGGAGCGCCTGATGTCATTGTCAGTGTGGCTGCGCGTCCTGCGCGCCGCACTGCAGAGACAGCGATGGAGGGCCCCGTGCAAGCTAATGGGCCCGCTGTCTCCCTGTGGGGGCCACTTTGCCATGCAGCCATATGGTCATGCTCCTCCTTCCAGTCATCCCTCACCCGTGTCAGCAGCCAGCCCAAGAGGGCCACACTTTTGTCTCTTTTGTGTGTGTGTGTGTGCGTGTTTGCGCACGCGCACGTGTGTGTGTGTGTGTGTGTGTGTGTGATTGTGTGTGTGTGTGTGTGTGTGTGTGTGAGTGTGTGTGTGCCTGCTATCTCCCACCGCCTCACCCTCGTTCTCCCCGGGTCCTTCTCCTCTGTTCTGCGCTCCTGCTCGGCCCCCCCCGTTGGGTCCCCTTTGTTTTCCGTCTCCCTTAGTCGCCACGCTGAAGGTTGAAACGTGACTTCCCAACCTCGACAGCGTGTTGTTTCTGTCGGGGGGCAGAGTAGTCCGTCGCCTCGGCCCCCCACTGAGAGCCCTGGACGTGTCGCGTTTGAATTCTCTCTCACCGTCCCCACCTGCCCGAACTCCCAGTGCCACATCGCCCCCGCCATTGTCAACAGCATGTCCACCTCCGAAACCTCGCTTGTGAGGCCACGGCGTCTACTGGACCGTGTGGCCAAGAAACAAAGTGCAGCGATGGACGTCTTTCTGCGTGCGCGCTGCTCGTCCAACATCCCGTCTTGCTGAAGCGGAACGCTCCGGTAGAAATCGCCCCCTGACAACTTTCCCCTCGCCTGCGTCTCTGGTGAGAGAGGGACAGCTCTAAACGAAACTGTTCCGAGTGGCTCGCCAGCGGGGCTGCCAGACATCTTGGCCTGACGACGGAAGGTCCCGAGTCTAATTCAAGCTAAAATGGCTCTCACCGTCCCCGTTTTACATATCTGGACTAGATAAGGTGTTCTCCCGACAGTCCCCGTCTCTGGTGAACGGGTACCCGCGTCTTATCACCAAATGGCCTCTCCACACTCGGCACATTACAGCCAGCGCCTGATACACAGGCGCCGTGTTCCCCCGGGGGGGCCATGCGAGTTAGCGCGTGAGCGCGTGGCCCCCATTTGTCTGCGATTTCGGCCCCCATTTGTCTGCGAACGATAACTCATCCCTCTCTTTTCCGGGGGGGGGGGGGGGGGGGGGGGGGTTTGCCGTTTTTTATGTGCTCGTTATTTAAAAAAAAAAAAAAATCCTCCTCTTGGGACTTATTGCAATTTAAGGACCAGATTATCCCTGGTTCAAAGAACCCGCCGTTCGGACTGGGGGCGGTTCTGTGCCTGAGCTTACATTCCTTAAACTGTCTCAAAGTATTGTTTGTGTGTGTTGTTCGTTTCCCCCACTGATAAGTGAAGGAATATCTGCACAAGTCATTCAATTGATTCATCAGCGCCGGTATAACATCTATTCTTAGATGGGTTTTTTTTTGGGGGGGGGGGGTCCAAAACAAACACTGCGACAGAGAAGCCACTCTCCGTATAGCTTGGGGGAATATTATACACACAGGGAAGGATGGGTGAGCATGGCTTGACAAGAGTGACACCCCGCGCGCTGGCTGGATTACTTGACAACACGGGCATTGCGCATTCAGCTCCAGAGCGGGCGGGCATGCTAGACTGCAGCTGTTTTTCAGAGGGGAGGCATTTCATCTCTTACAGTTTACATCTGTCAGCGCTGGTTCAACAAACAGCCCCCCCCCCCCCCCCCCCCCCCCGGCCCCCCTGTCACCGAGGCCGTAGGCTCCGAGAGGAGATCGCCGGGAATAGCAGGAGAACCCCTCTTGATTCCCATCCCCGTGGAAGGCTGAGAGGTCAGGGAAATTGGCACTTTACGCCAATTACGATTGGCTTCTATTCATTTATATATATAAAAAAAAAAAATGTTTTTTTTATTTTCTTGTAAGGTCATCCTGGGAGATTATCGTCAACAGCCCACGTTTGGTTTGCAATCCATGGGAAATGGATGCTAAAGATAATGGCGGTTCCCTAAGTAACTCCATCCCCCAACCCATCCACTGCGCACACTCTCTGCTTTCAATCCCATGAAAAGACCATCGGGGAGGGGGGGGGGGGGCAGAGGAAAAAGTTGTGATGGATAGACGGAGTTGCCTGCGCGAGTCTAAATGAGTCCTACCATTGCTGAATTTAATGAAGGTGGTCAAATGCAAATGTGGGACTAGGGGGCTGTTTGAGGCTGTGCTCCAGTGTCTGTCTAGGTACCCTCGATGATGGATCAGGCTGCCACCTCGCTGGAGTTTAGGTAATGCCCGCGCCTTGCTGGAGATGAGGGGAGGGATGCATTAAGGTACACGTGAGAAGGGGATGTGTGTGTGTGTGTGAGAGTGTGTGTGTGCTGTGAGTGTATTACTATCCAGCTCTTCTCCCCAGTAGTCAGTGGGTGGAGGGCCTTTGCCGTTTAATATCTCTTGAGTGACGGCGCGTCTGACGCAAGGAGCGAGAATCGATGGAGTTAATGAAAGTGATGAATCAGTTCTGAATACCGGCCTACCGTTCACCAGAGTACCAGTACTGGCTCATAGCTGGGCCGGCAGTAACCCTAGTGATGAATCAGTTCTGAATACCGGCCTACCGTTCACCAGAGTACCAGTACTGGCTCATAGCTGGGCCGGCAGTAACCCTAGTGATGAATCAGTTCTGAATACCGGCCTACCGTTCACCAGAGTACCAGTACTGGCTCATAGCTGGGCCGGCAGTAACCCTAGTGATGAATCAGTTCTGAATACCGGCCTACCGTTCACCAGAGTACCAGTACTGGCTCATAGCTGGGCCAGCAGTAACCCTAGTGATGAATCAGTTCTGAATACCGGCCTACCGTTCGCCAGAGTACCAGTACTGGCTCATAGCTGGGCCAGCAGTAACCCTATCCACATGCGTAGGCCTCTCCCTTCACATAAACACTCCAAGAATCTCATAAAAGCGTTGGAAAAAAGTGTAAAAACAATAACCCCCCCCCCCCCAAGAAAAAAAGTAGCAAGCTTACGAGAAAGCATCGCCAGACTGGCCAACCTGTTTGGAGCATGAGGGGTAAGGTCCTGAGAGAAACAATTTTGTTTGGGATCTGCTTGACTGCGTTTGGGTCTTTGTGTGTCTGTGTGTGTCCGTGCGTGTCTGTGTGTGTGTGTGTGTGTGTGTGTGTGTGTGTGTGTGTGTGTGTGTGTGTGTGCTGTGTACGTGCGCCTTTGTGTTTCGGCAGCACACCTGCTCTGGACCGCCGGGGTCCTTGGCGGTGCTCTCCTGTTCAGGCTCGGTCCTCCCCAGGAGCCGCGGCATATGGTCCAGGAAGCAGCAGCAACAGCAGCCGACCCCCCCCCCCCCCCCCCCCCCCCCCCCCGCCCCTCCATCCGCTGTGCTTCTGTTTACACAGAGCCCGTATACCTCCCTCCCCACGCTCCCCAGGAAGCTGTTCCTCAACCCCTCTCCCCTCCCTTCCCTCCCTGAACATCACTCTGCCCACGTCAGTCTGCTCTCCCTAATGACTTCAGGAGGGTATATAATGGGGGGGGGGGGGGGGGGGGGGGGGCGGGTGGTTGGGGCACACACACTCTGAGCGAGCCCCTGGGTTGGTGGTAATGTAATGAACACTCTTCATTTGACTCCGCAACATCTGTAGAGGCTAGCGACTGCTTGTGTGTGTGTGTGTGTGTGTGTGTGTGTGTTTGTGTGTGTGTGGGGGGGGTGGGGGGCGTTATCTATCTAAGTCTTATTGGCCGACAAGCTTGCCAACAAGACAACCACACCTGCCACTGTCGGGGTGAAGTGTGTAGACAAATATATCTTTAATAATAATATACAGACGACGAGTTGGCTTTCTTTAATATATGCATGTGAGTTGCCACATTCTCACACACCGTGCCTCACAATCGGGGTGTTTCCTGGACGATGCCGGGCTTCGGGTCTCCACTCTGGTGCTACACCTGTTCCCCAGCCACGGCAGATGGTGATCAAATTTCAAATGCATCCTATATCGTGTCACGCTAATCGTGGTGGAGCGATGGAGTACGCACGTGGTCACGTGGCGGAACATGCCTCCACATCGCAGTCTGGCTGCAACTGAAGTGGAAGACTCGTTCGCCACGCAGAACCGACAACACGCCATAGGAAGCGGCCCCGCCACAGCCAGTGTCAGTCGATCCCCAAACTCGAGACGCGTCATTCGAATCCCCTTCTCACTGCGTGGGCTGGAGTCACTTGCCACGGGTTTTTGCGACGGGTTTCGGTTTGTGTCGACGCAACTTTGAAATGCTCTTTTGTCACGGCCTTTCTTGGCCAGGTCTCCCTTGAAAAAGGCACGGGCTGGTTCCCCGGTTAAATAACGGTTCGAAGAAATGAAGAAAGCACGTTCCGTCTCGTAAACCCCCGGGGCGAGGCACCGGAGTTTCTCCACCCTCCCTCCGGGTAATGAACCCAGCCAGAAACAATGAGTGTGCGGGGGGCCATTGCCAGGCGGACACACCGCCTTTGATCACCGGCTCCCAGGCCTTGTCCACAGCCTCGGGTGACACGCTCCATGCTCCCGCCCTGAGAGGGCCGCCGACCTGGTTCACATTTAACAGCCTCTCCCGTGCATTAGGGAGGGGATCGGAGAGGTGGCGGACGGCCGTGTGCCTCCAGGATCTGCCCGTCGAAAGAACGATCTTTGCGTGAGATTAAAGTGTAGCAACCCGCCACTGTCGGGGAGTGCCATAGGTCTGCTCTCTTTCTCTCTCTGTCTGCCTTTGCAACTCTGCCTCTCACGTTTGGGTGTACTGGATTTGACATTAGTATGTTATGTGCGCGCGCTTTTCTGTGTGTGTGTGTGTGTGTGTGTGTGTGTGTGTGTGTGTGTGTGTGTGTGAGCGCTGGTGAATATGAGAGATGGTGCCTGTGGTCGGGGGTTTGTGTGTGTGTGTGTGAGATAGTGTGTGTGTGTGTGTGTGTGTGAGCCTGCAGTCTGGGGGCCCCTGCTTGCGATCCATCCTGCCTTGCTCTGGGGTTAGTGTCCCACACTCAGGGCAGCATGGCGGCGGGGGGGGGGAGGTGGGTGGGCGGCTCATTAGGCCGCACTCCCCGCGGAGTGGCAGGGAGAAAAACACCCATTAGCAAAACAAACGGCGCGCCCATCGCTCACACAAACGCGTCAGTTGTTTACCGAGACGCCAGGCCCAAACCTGGGTTGCTGGCAGCCGGCGCCCTGCTGGGAGTGACTTCCTGTCAAAGCACTTCCGGGGTCACAGATCGCGGGGCGGCTATGCTTTATGGAGGAAATGGATGCGTTTGTTGGTTTGTTTGTGTGTGTGCGTGTGGGTGTGCGTGTGGGTGTGCGTGGGTGTGTGTGTGTGTGTGTGTCTGTGTGTGTGTGTGTGTGTGTGTGTGTGTGTGTGTGTGTGTGTGTGTGTGTGTGTGGCTGTGTGTGTGTGTGGGTTCAGTGAAGCCTGGCCTGGAGTGCGAGCAGGCAGGCAGAACGGCAGACAGGCCCGGCTCCTTCCGGGCGTGGGCGTAACCTCCCGGGTAATTAGTGGATCTGAGATGTGCCCGCCAAGTTGACCCTTGACCTCTCAGCGCTCCCTCGCTAACCATCCCCCCACCCCTCCGCCTCCTTTCCCTGCTCCTCCAATGACGTCGCCCGATCGATCAAAAGACCCACTGACGTTTGATCCCGGAAAGTAGCACTGGCGCTAATGAAACTGGGTGCTACGGTACGTGGGGGCGCTCCCAAGTCCTCCTGTTGGGCCACGGGCGTCGCTTCCCTCGCTGCATTTGTGAAGTCATCGTTTTCAGCGGCCTGGTTAAGCTTCCAGAAACATACGGACTCGTTTCGATTTCCGCGGTGAGACGTGTCGCCCGCCCCCCCCCACCCCCCCCCCACCCCCCCCCCCCCCCCCCCCTGCCACGGTGAGTCCTCCCTCCGCAGGGGACTAGCTGGCAGGGACGGAGGGGGAATTCTTTCCCCGCACCCCCCCCTTCCCCCCCCCCCCCCCCCTCTGGTTCTCTTCCGCCACCGAGGGGTAATTAGCGGCCGACTGTCAGACAATTAGCCAGGCCACATCCTGTTTTGGTCGCAACCTCGGCTAGCGACGGTCAGATCAAATCAATGCCGTACAGCAAGGCCTGGGAGTGGCTAAACGGTGTTAGCCCAAATTGTCTTAACTGTGAGTGCTTGGCCCCCATTAAAGTGAGCTGTACATCATCTCCACCATGGAGCACGGAATACAAAAAAAACGAAAAAACAGTCTGTGCTGTCTTCAATTGGCCAAGCCTCTTCCAACACCTTGACCGGGGAAAAAACAACGCTTTTGTTGACTTCGTTTTCCTCCCAGTAGTGTTTGAAAGCTCCTCTCTCCTTGAGGAACCCCTTTGACACAACCAGCGCCCGCGTCGAACGGTGTCAACGGCACGCCAGCGCTGTAGCGCCACGTGAGAGGGGCCGCGTAACAAAGACTTCCACTGTGCGGGGACTCCTCTCCTCTCCCCCTTCCCACGTTCCCGGGGATGCTCTGGGGTAACGCGGCCGAACGGCTCCCCCAGCCCGGCTTTTTGTCACCGGAACGGTCGTCGGCGCCGGCGAATGCCATTGTGTTGAGTAGCAGACGTAATGGCCAGGTGTGAGCGATAGAAATACCCCTCTTCAATCGGCCCCCATGCCAGACTCCCGCCCCCCCCCCCCTACCATCCCCCTCCCCGGATCCCCCCCCAGTCGCCCACCCTCACAGTGTCCGGCCGGGGATTTGGCTTACTGCATAGTTATAAAGAAATTCAATGGCAACGGCGGATTGGAGGCGTACATCACCTTCCGGGCCCTTCCGCGTGATGGCAGCGCCGTGTGACAGTAAATACCCCCCCCCCCCCCGCTACGAATGCATCGTGTCCCATTCCCCTCCGACTAACGACGCCCGCCCGGCGAGACGGAGGGGGAGGGGCTCGCCGGCAACTCTGCCCTCCCCCTGGTTTGGGCGGCCGGCCGGGCTGTGAGCTGAGCCGTTGGCACAGGGCCAGGGCTTTAAGGGGGGGGGGGTCCGGAGGTACGTGCTCAGGCAGGTCGGTTGGGGGGGGAGGGGGTGGGGGGGCTGCCTCATCCACATTCCGGCCATCTCCGAGTGGGCCCAAAGGGCCTCATTTGGTGGAGCTCTTTTCCAGTGGGCTTCTTAGGGGTAGCCTTGGCCTCTCGGCAAGGCCCCTGTGTGTTCCAGAGAGCGGGGCTCTCCGTGTGACTGTGTGTGCCATGATATGTGTGCTTGTTTACTTCCACCGCTCCCCACATGCACTCTGTTCCCCTTTCGGTCCTCTGCTGGGGAACTTAACTGTGCGTCGGCGCTCCATCAGTATTCCGCAGCCGTGGGAGGGGTCAGGCGATCTCCGCCCTGCCCCCCCCGGCAGTATCTTTGCCCGCACTCCCCAAACCCCCTCCTCAACCCCCCCCCCCCCCCCCCTCTGGTGGACTGGTGCTGCAGGGCTCGAGTTAGACGAGCAGGGAACAAATAAAAATAGATGAGCCAAGTTGCCGGCGGCGGGACCTGGGGGACCACCTGTATGGATATACATTTGGTTTCCGTGTGCATTCGGAGCGGTCCCTCTCGTCAGAGGATATTACCCCAGCCCTGCCAGATCACCGCCATAATTCAATTGGGGATAGACAAGAGCAGGATTTCCTTGATGCCGCTTTTTTTTTCTTCCTCCATCTCCAGCCCCCCCCCCCCCCCCCCCCCCCCCCCTTATAAACGGGTTGTCTGCCTGTCAGCATTGATAAGGCTAGCTGCGGAACGCTGCAGCTAACTGGGCCCAGACCGGCCCGCCAGAGTCCATCAAGCTCCGCTGTTGAGTATCTCTTCCATGATTTACTCTGCCCCCCCCCCCCACCCCCACCCCCACCCCCACCTACCCACACCCCTCTGCATTTTCTTTCAGTCTCATCAGAGAGAGCAAATCCGTCTCCCCCCACCCCCCCCCCTCCTCCTTTCCTCCCTCTCTCTTTCGCTCTCTCCTTATCCCTCGTCGTTCTCATATTTTTCCGTCTGATGTGTTTTCCTGTTTGACTTTCCAAGCGTTGTCCGTCTGATCCGACCGGGTGTCTACGGCTATCGCTCCATCACCGATGGGGGCCGGAATGTGAGCCGACAAAGGGGGGGAGGGCTGACTGACGGTTCGACACGCTTTCCCGTCTCTCTCTCTCTCTCTCTCTCTCTCTCTCTCTCTCTCTCTCTCTCTCTCTCTCTCTCTCTCTCTCTCTCTCTCTCTCTCTCTCTCTCTCTATCTCTCTCTCTCTCTCTCTCTCTCTCTCTCTCTCTCTCTCTCTCTCTCTCTCTCTCTCTCTCTGACTGCCGGTTCGTCCACGGGAGGAGGCCCTTCGCACCGTTGCTCGGTGAGTGAGGTTGCGTGAGGCCCTGCTCCGGAGCGGGCCCTCCGCGCGGCCCGGGGCCCGGGAGCTGGTTCAGCGGGTGATTAGATCAACGTCTCGTCCGACAGGGCAGCAGATCTTCCAGCAGATGACAGCTGACGAATCGGCTGCCACGTTTGATCAACGGGGAAAAAAAAACTCCCAAAACCACTCCGAACGCTCCGTTCCCCAGCGGCCTGAGGGAGCTTCCCCGTCTTGAAAACGTCTCGCTGACAGTTCCTGGCCGTTCTCACTCCTGCACCTGCTCTGGAAAGCTGCTTTGAGAGCGCCTGTGCTGTCGAGCTGGGTTCCACGTGGCGTCATCACTGAGGCGTGCGTGCGTCGGTGTGAAACTGAGCGACTGAGGCCTGTTTAGTGCTGCTTTACCTCCAAAGGCCTCCATGCAGACGACCCCTCAGGCGGATTCTTTCAACGCACACTGTCTATCAGTTCCCGAGGGGGGTGGGGGTGGGGGTGGGGGGTGGGGGGGGTGGGTGGTGGGCGGGTGTCAATAGTGTGCCTTTAGCTTTACCGATACGCTTTCCCGTTCACAGAAAAAGCCAAGAGGGGCACGGGAACGGGATGCCGAGTGATGTGCAAGCCCAGCCTCCTGTCTGCTGTTGATAAAAGCTGCCGCCGACTCAGCCCTTAGCCGTGTCCGCGGCGCCGTGAGGCAGGGCCGTGGTCTGTGCTTGGGGAGAGGAGGGCAAACAAAGACCCCAGAGGAGAGACGGCAGGCGTGGAGATCCATCCCCCAGGCGAGGGGACGTGGACGAAGCCGGCCCTGGACTGGGATTGGCGGGCTCGGTCCACGTGACCGCTGGGAGGGCGGACGTGCCCCCCGTTCTGATTGGCAGAGCGCCGGGGGGGGGGGGGGGGGGGGGGGGGACGAAACGAAACGGCGGGCGGCGACGGAGGGACGGGACGGGGCGAGTGGAAGTGATGGAGGGAGAGAGAGAGAGAGAGAGAGAGAGAGAGAGAGAGAGAGAGAGAGAGAGAGCGAACGAGAGTGAGTGATGGCGTGCATCAGCATGGCGAGGTAGCTAATGCTTCATAAGATTGGCAGTAAAGTGTGCCTGTGGATGGCGGGCCGGACTTTAGTGTGTGCATTACCGGCCCACATAAATCTGGGGGCCCTCGCTCTGCCTGCCTGCCTGCCTGCCCACTGCCTGAGTTTGGGCTTTAATTACCTGTGCTAGCCTCTCCTCCTCCTCCTCCTCCTCCACTAGCCGCTCCGACTCGAACCCCAGGCCCGGCAGCGGCGGCAGCCCTCCCCTAATGGGGCTGCCTCGCTGGGGCATCACTCACACTCCGGCTGGTCAGCTGGCAGCCTGGCCTGGGGGGGGGGGGGGGGGGGAAGAGGGGGGACTGGCCCTCTTATTATGACTGGGAGTCTCTCTCGTAACTCACACCTGTAGGCCTTCTGCTCTGTTTTGGACTGCGGGCGTGTGCGCGCGCGTGCGTGCGTATGTGTGTGTGTGTGTCTGCAAAGCCATTTCCCAAGCAGATAGGGGGAGGCGAGAGGAAGAGGCAGCCAGATTCGAGTTGACACGCCGCACAATGGAGTGTACTCGCACCCGAGCCTGTAGAACGGGCCGCTCAATAAGCCTGTTAGCCTGCCTGTTAGCCTGCCTGCTAGCCTGCCTGCTAGCCTGCCTGTTAGCCTGCCTATTAGCCTGCCTGTTAGCCTGCCTGCTAGCCTGCCTGTTAGCCTGCCGTTTAGAGCGTCCGACCGGTGATTGACGCGCCACTGACAGACTCAAGAAGTCGCCCGCCTGGACGCACCTCCATGTCCGCTGATGCAGCGTCTGTGAAACAGTGTCCCAAGAAGCATCCGCGACCGACTGGAATCCACCAAAAGATCCTTTTGTCTTGGAAGGTGGCGCTGCTTGCAAAAAGTGCCCCCCCCCACCCCCACCCCACTCCCTCCTCCTCCCCACCCCCGCCCCCGTCTCACAGCGTCCCGTCCCGGTCACGAATGACTCCCCCTGACCTTGGAGATTATTGCTATACTAGACAGAAAAAAAAATGCTATCTGTTTGTCAAGAGCTGTCCGTCATCAATGAGCTTTTGTGCCGGCTATCGACCGGCGCTCCCGTGCCAGGACACCGGGGCTTGATGGATGCACGGCAAACAGACCGCGGTGCATCGCCAGCGCCTCTCGTGACGGAGGTGTCGAGACAGGGCAGCGGCCCACACACACACACACACACACACACACACACACACACACACACACACACACACACACACACACACACACACACACACAGACACAGAAATACACCCACTCGCATACACCCGCACGGAAATACACACTCACGTCCTACCCCCCCCCCCCCCCAGCCCATCCCCCCTCACCTGCCCGGCTGCAGTTGCTTTCTTGCAGCCTCCTTCGGCGTGACACCGTAGCCCTCAGGAGGGGGGGGGGGGGGGGGGCTTCATTAGTAAACATGGAGTGGATTACCGCCGCTTGGCCCGGCTCCCCCCGCGCGTCAATAGCCGTGCCCGATTGCTTTGTAAACGTCAGGGAGTTGCTAACGAGAGCTCTGCCCGCCGCCGCCGCGCCGGGAGTCACGGCACACACAAAGATAACAGCACGACACAAACCCCCCCCCCCCCCCCCGCGGCCTCCCGGGTGCGAGTGCGTGGGGGAGCTTCGGACGGGGACCACGCCGTCGATTCGGGTGATTTTTGGGGGGGGGGGGGGGGGGGGGGGAGTGGCTACTGTTTCGTTCTGCGGTACTGCCGCATCGCAGGGTCTGGGCTCCGCCGACAACGGCAAACGTTGTCTCAGAACGTTCTGGAGCTCTGCCTGAACGTGCAAAAGAGACCAGCCACTATCCGTTTTCCTTTGAAGTGGCCGAGGAAAGAGGTGGAGGCTGGACAGGCAGCTTGCCACAGCTAGGCCTGCGTCGGCCGTCGCCTTGACTCGGGTTGACCCTGAGCGAGCCATCGCAGCCTGCCTGACATGGATATGGCATGAGGTCAGACGGATCGATCTGCTTTGATATTTTATAGACCCCCATCCCCCATCCAGGGCTGCCGCCTCTGCCGTCTGGAGTATTTCCCCTGTGCAGGATTAAGAATGCAATCCACCTGTGGCCCGCACCAGGGCTCTTAAACAGACACTTGTCATCCAAGGACACAAATATAATGTGCGTTTTCATTTATTTCACTGTAAATATTTTTGGTACCTCTTTTATAGAAATATACACAAGCTTTTTATTTTATTATTTTTTTTTTTATAATAAGCGTGAACACAAGTGAGTTTGAGAGAAACAATTGAGCTGTCGAATTTAAGCAGCAATATTTCCCAAATGTAAACGGTAAAAATCTTTACTGCTAGTAAGGTAAAACACGTAACAAGCTTTGAGTCATTGTACTGTTGGGTTTACACAGAGGAGCTGTAGGTTCAGAACCTTGTATAGTAAAGGTATCGGACTGCAGTCAAAGATGCTATGTTTACATTTATACTGTAGACACATCCTGTTGACCAGGCTCTCAGTAGTGTCACAGCTGTCCTTCATGTCCTGAAAAGCATCGACACTGATCTGCTTCAAGGCTTGAATGCAAAAGCAAGACAAAGCCATACATGCTATGTGTGAGCATCTGCTGTGTTGGGTTTGCAGGGGGACGTCTGCATGTTACTAGACCGGCAGTTTGAATTCATGGCTGGCCTTTGCATGCATTTGTTGTAATAGCTGTTTTGATTTTTGATATTTCCAGTGGTGTTCCCTCAGGCCTTCAAGGCCTTCATAGAAGGCCGTAGCATTTTAAAAATATTTTTTTAATTATATAGAAATTCTATAAAAAAAATGGTTTGTTATTTTATATAGTAAAATATGAACATTAAAATGTTCTACTATTTAGATAGATGTACTACTATTTCCATCATAAACCAGCCATCTATCTGGAGCAGCAGGGAAAGGGTTAACACGTGAAGCCACTCATTCACGCTTGCCACATAGATTTCTGTTCTGGGGCGGGGGACACAGATTACGTTACTGAAGGCCCGATTCTAGACCCCACTGTTTGGTACTGGGTACCGTGCTCCCCTGGAAATGATACATCGGTCTCAGTCCGATTGTAGCAGTCCACTTGGTAAATCAAATGATCCAAATGGACGAAGGACGAAATAGACGAAATATAGAATAATGGGCATCACCGAAAGCAGTACATCAGGCCTCTTGTACTAAAACAAAGCCGTCTATGTAATACACTTCACCAGGGCGCTGCCTTCAAATGGATGAACATTTTTCCGAGTTTGCTGACTCCGTACCCCTTAAAGGGATGTAGGAAAACAAGTGTGCCGGACATGGAGGAGAATCGCGAGCCCTTGGGACTCCTCCCTCCCTGGTGTTGACAAAGCCAAGGCGTCGTCCGTAAAGTCAAGAAAAAAAAAAAAAAGACGTTGGGGGAGAGGAATAAGGTGGGACTATGCAGGCATAACGGCATTCCGAATGTCTCTGTGTTTGTTTCATTTGT
Source organism: Aplochiton taeniatus (assembly GCA_017639675.1). Lineage (NCBI taxonomy): Eukaryota > Metazoa > Chordata > Actinopteri > Galaxiiformes > Galaxiidae > Aplochiton > Aplochiton taeniatus. The sequence continues at coordinate 16,401,924 of CM030183.1, forward strand.
TCCCTCTCTTTCGCGCCCTCACTCCCTTTCTCCCTTGCTATGCCACGAGTAGTGTACCCATGAATAATTCATCTGTCAGATCCCCCCCCCCCCCCCAACAAAAAAATCTATGAAATCAAATCATCTGCTGGCGTGTACTGTACTAGGCGGCCTGGATTGTTCGCCGGGCTGGTAAAGCGGCACTGCCGTGGTGCCGAAGAAAATCGATGGTCTGTTGAGCGCACGCGACGGAGGCCAGCTCCAGCCTGCCCGCCATACCCACCACCGGGCAGGGAGGCCTCCGCTGACAGACAGAGACATGGAGGCATGGAGACGTGGAGGCGTGGAGACATGGAGGCATGGAGACATGGAGGCATGGAGACGTGGAGGCGTGGAGACGTGGAGACGTGGAGGCGTGGAGGCGTGGAGACATGGAGACATGGAGGCATGGAGACATGGAGGCATGGAGACATGGAGGCATGGAGGCATGGTGACATGGAGACATGGAGACATGGAGACATGGAGGCATGGAGACATGGAGACATGGAGGCATGGAGACATGGAGGCATGGAGACATGGAGACATGGAGACATGGAGGCATGGTAACATGGAGACATGGAGACATGGAGACATGGAGGCATGGAGACATGGAGGCATGGAGACATGGAGACATGGAGGCATGGAGACATGGAGACGTGGAGACGTGGAGGCATGGAGGCATGGAGACATGGAGACAGATCCCTTTGCTGTCACGTCCTCAAAGCAGAAAACACGGGGCTGCTTACTCGAGAGTAGGATTTGAAGCAAACCATCGAACACAAACGCGCCACGCCACTGTCTCTCCCTGTGTCGGCTAAAGTATTCATTACGGTTGTGGATAGAGTGGTCTTCCCACCGGAGTCGGGCCTGTAGTTTTATCGTGGCAAAGGTCAGGAGTCCCGCGGAGGTTGAGGAGGAGCGCTGGCCGCGCCAATGAGGACGCTCGCTGTTAGTGTGAGCAAGCTACCGTATCAATGACGACCTCCCTCCAAAACGCCGCTGCTCTCATTGGTCCCTCAAGCCCAAGCCCCCGAGGCCCCCCCAAGTCCGCCGGTCATCCTCCTCAGCGGCAGAGCATCAGACGGGGGGGGGGGGGGGTCCCAGGCCGATAGTCCTCAAACCCGGCCCGCCTGTCTGCACACCCGATCCCCCTGGATCCATAGCTAGGTCGGGCCCCTTCTTAATCTCCGTGCTGTAAGCGTGCGGGCCTTCTGCGTGGACGGGGTGTGATTACAGAGATAGAACAGGGGGAGAGAGATGGAGAGAGAGAGAGAGAGAGAGAGAGATAGAGAGAGAGAGAGAGAGAGAGAGAGAGAGAGAGAGAGAGAGAGAGAGAGAGAGAGAGAGAGAGAGAGAGAGAGAGAGAGAGAGAGGGGACTGGAGATATAAAAAACAGATAGTTCAGGAGGTACAGCCGTCCTCTAGGCATGGTGGAGACTGAACATGGCTCCATCCATATTGCAGGGAGAGGCTGCTGGTCGCCGGGGCTCAATCTTGGGAGAACATGCCACGAGTCTCAAAATGACAGAATAACTACATTAAAGCAGATCAAAGTTCAGCCCCACCGCTGCGGGAGTATGCTGGCAGCCGTCTGCCTCTGTCCCCCTTTTTTTAATATGTTATGGTATAGAAATTATTTTTCACTTTGAATTCAATGGGTTATCTATTAAAGGAGCGGGTGTTATGAGAAAGGAAGACCTTGGGGATCTCTTTTTCCAGCGTCTCTCTATCTCTCTCTCTCTCTCTCTCTCTCTCTCTCTCTCTCTCTCTCTCTCTCTCTCTCTCTCTCTCTCTCTCTCTCTCTTTTAATATCGTGGCAAAAAGACAGGGGAGGGGAGAGGCAGACTATACTGCCTACTGTGCTGAATGTAAGTTAGCATGTAGACATTATGAGGTGAACAGCAACAACAAGAGGCACGTTAGCCTCCTGGCACATTTGCATGGCTTTAAAGAAAATGTCTGTGTGTGCCTGTGTTAGGGGCTATCTAAGATGGCAGACAGAGAGAGAGAGAGAGAGAGAGAGAGAGAGAGAGAGAGAGAGAGAGAGAGAGAGAGAGAGAGAGAGAGAATTACCTACCAGACTCCCAGTGGCTGTCTGGCTTGCTTGCTTGCTTGCTGACTGGCTGACTGACTGGCTGCCATTGATATCCCCCTGATTTATGAGGTCCCTCGTCAAACTCTATGTCCACCGTAACGCCCCCGACTTTCACTGCCACGCTGTTTTGTCTGCCGTCTGACCCGCGCCGCGTGGCGTGGGTACCGGTGCCCGCTCTCAGTTATGGCTGGCGTGCTTTTGATTTAAGGCCCCTCCTGCTCCGGTTTATGCCGCACATATCGTAAACAGACGCTGTAATAGGCTTTCATTTGTTCATCGTCCTGCGGTATGTGACCAGCTTCTAATTACAAAGTAGCTACGTCTAGAATGTGAACGGGAGGAGAGCTGGCTAGTTAGTGAAGCCGGTGCCACATCCAAGATGTATCTAGTTTATTTGAGAATATGCGTTGCGAAATAGATGGAACGGAATCCCCCCCAAAAAAGGTCAGACGTGCCCACATTTATCTGTACCTGCGGAGAATGTAATGGAAAAAGAAGAAAGCACATTCACCTTTTCTTTTTCCTTTCCCTCCATCCTTTCTTTATTTACTACTATTAGCCCTTCTTGACCCGGTAACGGCCAGCAGGCTCCAAAGCAATTTATGGTACCTTTGAGCGTGTCCTTAGCAATACCATCAGACGTCCATCATTGCCACTGCAACACTGTTTTATGACTCAATTTGATTCCATGCAAGGTTCATTCCCCACATTTTTATGCATCCGTGGGCATGGCTCGGGCAGAAACTAATGGCGGAGGGAGACTACTCCCGTTCAAACAGGATAAAGCAATGACAAATTCTGGACCTGGGGTACCTGGGGGGGGGGGAGTGGGTGTGTGTGTGTGTGGGGGGGGGGGGGGGGGGGGGGAGAAAGAGATTAAGAGCTCCGCCATTGTTTACCTCGTCTTAGGTGAAGGGTACTTTGTCGTTTATAAATGTTGCTGGCTGTTATTGGTTCCCTCGCAGGCTTTTGGGAAAGAGGAAAGAGAAAAGGAGGAGACGGGGGAGAAGAAAAACAAAAAACGTGGGGAAGGACTCGGGGAGGGGGCTCGATATAACTTTAATAATGCGTGGCAGGGGCTAAATGAGCCATTCTGCGGTACTTTAAGACGCCTCTCTTCTCCAACCCCCCCCACCCCTCCCAACCCCCCCCCCCCCCCCCCCCCCCCCCCCCCCCCCAACCCACAAACCCAGTCTCAGGGCCTGAATTATTAAAAGTGTGGCTTTCCCTTATTGCATTGCAGCAATGTGCCTCGTTGCTCCAAACGAGCCGACTCCTGAATCCACGGCCGTCTGCAGAGTCAGGCTGTGAGGGGAGCAGAGCGGCAGGCTCACCGAGGAGCACACAAAGAACGGGGGGAACGTCCGCCGCCGCCGCCATGCAGCCCGCGCACGTACGCGGCGACCGCGGATGCCGTCGACCGCGTCCCACTCCCCTGGACGTTGGCCAGGTCATTCGCTGTTCGGGGGGGGGGGCCGTGACACATCGCCGTCTTTCACGCACGCCGTCTCTTCATAGGGTTTTAATATCCAGTCTTTCTTTTTGGGCCGTGTACGCTAGCGAAGGTAAGGCTTCGTGTGGCGCGGTACCCGAAGCAGAGCAATATTCACACTTGTGTCGGTGTTAGATTGACAGGGCTGCGATTGGCTCCTCTCAATAAAATACCCGTGATCCCTCTGTGGCGCTTGAACCCCACTCACTACGGTAATAGAGTCTGACTTCCATCCCGCGGAGGATCACGCCAGCTGCCGGCTCAAAGAGGGCGTCTCTCTTAATAAAACAATACCCATCTACCATCCCCGCCGCCTGGCGCTGGCACCGGGTTGATTTTGGGGGCATTAGTCGGCTCTTGAAACTCCCGGGGGAGTGAACCCCTCCTCTGGAATGTCAGAGGACAACGACAAAGAGAGGGGCCGACAGCGAGGCGTTCCCGGTGCCGGGGGCCCGCCCGTGGTGAGCCGGCGAAGGCGAGAGTCGGGGGGGAAAGAGAACGGGAGGGAAGATGCCCGTCGTTGCGCGTACCCCCCCCCCCCCTCTCCTCCCCCCTCCCCTCCTGTACATTTTAATCGCGCAATTAATAATTAATCAGAGGTTGAGCTCAATGCTGTTGAGTCTGCAGATAAGAAAGAAGGCGGTGGACTCCTGAGAGGGCGAGGCAGGAAAACACGGCCGGGAAAGGCCCGAACGGAATAACATCGATTCATCACAGACCCGGAACGAAATGTCACCCGTTTCCAAAAGAGTATAATAAAAGATTTAAAATAATGTATTCAATGACGAAAAAGAAAAAATGCACAAAGGATATTAGCCCCCCCCCCCCTGCACCCCGCCCCCCCCATCCTCCACCCAGTGGAGCATTTCTATAGAAATAATATATCTCATAAAAAACTTTATGAAAGTGAATGGATGTTCTGACAACGTATTCGATGTGTTGACGTTGCTCCACTTTGATGCATCAAACCATAGACGTGTGTCACGATAACACCACATAAGATCCAGTTCAGGGGCATAGGTGTAAAAACAACAGTGAACACGATGACAACCGATCCTTGTAAAGTGCACCACACACCGGTGCTTACAATAGATCTACAATACGACATCTTTACTGCGAAGGGACGTCAAAAGGAAAACACAAAGATCATGCCACCGGGTCTTTCTCCCTCGTCTCCTCCGCGCTTTGGCCGAACCCCTGTTCCATTGTTTACGCTGCACTAATGACAGCGCGTGCCATGACCTCATCGCTGCTGCCTCTGTGGCCCCATCCCCTCACGTGGTGGAGATGCAAAGGAACCGGCTGTGCACTTATTCTCTCAATGTGCTGACCGCTTTCCCAGCAGATTGAGACACGGCCCGCGACGCCGAATCGGAATTTGATATAAGCCTCGGCCACTCCTGTTCGAGGTCCCTTTCTCTCGGTGCCTCCCTCCATGATGGAAAGTGATATGAGCAGGAGAAGCTCGTCCGCTGTCAACTCAGGGCTCTTGCGGTCTCTGCGAGGCGCTGTCCGGCACTGGACTCCTGCTTAGACACACACCACACACACACACACACACACACACACACACACACACACACACACACGCATACCCTCACTAACGCACATGCAGAGGGACACAGGCAAAATAAGAATGCAGAAGGAGAAGAAAAAAAAAGGCAAGCATGAACTGCGGATGGCAACAACAGTAAAGCAATCACGCTGTGGCCCTTTCCCACACTGCCGGCCCATTAATAACAGTAATACGCACAGCATGCCCAAGCCAGCGCTGCCGAAAGCTCCTCTGACACTTTAATGGGCATTTTTTACTTTTGTTTTTAAATAATGCATGCGCTGCTTGTCAGCAGTGTTCTCCATCCACCCCTGGTGGGCCTTTGCAGCATTCCTTTGTGCAGGAGCTCCAACGGGGACGCGTGTTCTCTGGGACGCCCGCTTCATGAGCCGCATTCATCACATACATGGGGACGTCTGCGCGCAGTACATCGCACGCTTGGGGACGTGTGTGTGTCAGTGTGTGTGTGTGTGTGTGTGTGTGTGTGTGCGTGTGTGTGTGTGTGCGAGCACGTGTCTCTGTCTGTGGCTGTGTGCATGTGTGTGGGACTGCTTCTCAGCTGCTGAGAGCTAATTAAGAGCTCCTCTGCTGGATGGCTGTGTGTGTGTGTGATTGTGTGTGTGTGTGTGTGTGTGTGTGTGTGTGTGTGTGTGTGTGTGTGTGTGTGTGTGTGATGGAGTGTGGGTGTGTGTGTGCGTGGGTGTGCACCAGCGGCACGGTGCGCAGGTCTGGGGCGGGCGGAGGAAGGCTGAGGTTCCATGGCTCAGAGTGTCTTGACAGCGTGCCAATGTTGCGGTCTGGCCTGTCAGCCGTGTGTGTGTGTGTGTGTGTGTGATGGAGTGTGGGTGTGTGTGTGGCGGGACTGAGTGGTGGTGCGGCACCGCGACTTGCTGGCGGCGGCGCGGGCCCCCAGGGGTCGGAGGTCACTCGAATCAAGACGGCTCCAACCGCTAATGTACCGGAGAAGGAAAGAAAAAACGACAGCAACAACTGTTTTCCCTCACAGCCCCACCTCCTGATGCGCTGTTTCCCCACAACCAGGCGTCTCGCTTAGGTAGATACCGGGGGGGGGGGGACAATGGGAGATGGGGGGTGGTGTCATTTGTGTTCACGCCAGGTCTACTTGTTCTCAGGTATTGATCTGAGACGAGCTATCTGTCCCACATGCGAAGTCAATAAACCTCTGAGGTCAATATTTACAGTATAACCATCAACGATTACCATTCCTTATTATACCTCCTTCCACGGCAACGGCTCTCATTGATTCAATTTACAAGTTCCCCCACAGAACCCAGCAGTGTGCCGGCCCTGTGCAGTGGTGTGAGTCTCTCTGGCTCTGGTAAACGTCCATCTCGCTAACATGCTGTGTGTTCTCTCTCTCTCTCTCTCTCTCTCTCTCTCTCTCTCTCTCTCTCTCTCTCTCTCTCTCTCTCTCTCTCTCTCTCTCTCTCTCTCTCTCTCCATCCGTGTCTCCTCTCCAGGAAACACGCTGTGTAAGTCAGGAAGCGTTGCTGTCTTCGGGAACGTGGTGTACAGCGGTCTGCTCAACGAACACCTCTGGCATCTCGGAGTGCCCCTCTTCACTAGACTGGTAGGAGCGGCTGGCGGCCCCCGCTGCGCACACTTACCTCCATCTTGTAGCTTTACAAGGAGGGGGGTGGGGTTGGGGGGGGGGGTGGGGGGTGGGGGGGGGGTGGGGCGGTGGGGTGGGTGGGTGGGGGGGGTCTCCTCTGGGGATGGGAGGAGTGTGTGTGTTTGTGCGTGTGGGTGTGTGTTCCGGGGTCCACGAGAAGATCCCAGGTGTTTGTTTCTTTGTTGCCGAGCTGTTTTTGCAGGGGACGGGGTTCTGATGTCCCCCCAGATGCCGCGTGTTATTGGAAGATACACAGAGTGGGCCGGGGCGCTCGAAGGCCTGGGACTCCCACACCATCGCCTTTCATTCCCCGGCCTTTTTTGAAAAAGATCTCCCCTCTCTGCAAAGGCTGCCTCCCCCGGTAGGAGTGGCCCCATGTGACCGATAACAAAGATGTCAGGAGATCTGTTCCGTGCTGGTTTTCCCAGGCCCCGGTTGGAAAGGTTAAGGTGGATTCTTTTGTTGTTGGGTGCTCTCATATCCCCTTTGATAATCCAGTTATTGTTGGGGAGGAGGGGCGAGGAGAAGTCGGATCTAAATAATTCATGGAGTTTGTGTTTCGTGCCGACAGCTTTTGCGGGGATTACAAGGTTATAATGAAGGGCTTGAGTGGTTGATGTCCGAGTTAAGAATTAATGACGCATATTTATCCCTCCGTGTGAGAGGAAGTGGAAGGCTTGTTGAACACTTAAGTGTAATCTCCCGGTGCTGTTAGTGAGTGGATGGGAGCTGGTTTGCAGCCCAGGCTCTGAGTGCAGGTTCACTGACTAACCAATGAAGAAGAAAAAAACAACCCCAAAAAAAAAAAACATTTACCCAGCAGCATCAGAGCCTGGCGTTAATTATCCTTTTTTAATCAAATCTTGAGTTTTCATCAATGTTTATTATTGATTAAATCTGCCGTGCGGCTGTCAGTTATGAGCTCAGAATTATCTTTGATTGGTGCACAAGGGTTGCGCCTAATTGGGTTACATTAAATAGATAATTCAGTTGATCTCATAAATGTCTAATGCAAAAGCTTGTTTGATTATCAATTAATGTCAAATAGAGCTCCTAGCGGTGTTACCGTCTCCGGAGCCACTTGCTTTCAGAAACGCCATTGGACGGCGCCATAGTTGCGGTGCCAGCCAGCTCCGGTTGGAACGACCCTCTTCACAAACGACCCTCTTCTAATGCCGTCATTCGGCCCTGCTGGGTGGGGCTATTGTCGGTGTTGTTTGTGCATTTTTAGACCTGTCAGTCATATTCATTTAAATACACTCCCCCCCCCCACCCCCCCCCCACCCCGCCCCTCCCCCAACGCAGTGCTGCACTCCGGAACACTCCCAATCCCGAGAAAGAGCTTAATTTATTAAAGAAAAACAACGTTTTTATGTTTTGTTTTCTTTACCGCGAGGTATAATGAGGGGAGAATATGAACACACCTGCATAAAATCCGTAAACATATAAATCAAACCTGCAAACACACGCACACGCACACACACGCGCGCACACACACACACCCAGGCAATAAATACCAAACACAAATGCACACACTCTCAACTCACACAGTGCAATGAATGATTCAGAGCCTAGCAGCTTGCACTGAGGCAAGGCGTTAAAGGATGAGGAAATGATAAAGACATCAAACAGTATAGCTGTCAGGGAGGTGGCATTCATTCCCCTGTTTAGAGGGCTTTCTGTTCACTGATAAATATGGCTCCTGTCCTTGATCATGAAAAAGGTATGCGGGAGGCCAACATTGGGGAGATTCTCAATTTGGCTCCAACATATTTTTTATGGAAAATATTTGTTAGCGCCACGGATATTCAAATGCGCCATGAAACACAATAATGGGGATATCTTGGGATGATGATGATGGTACTTGTTGAGGTGTGATATTTTACCGACACGCCCACAACAAAGTCCTAACGCCTGCCTGTGTGCTCACGGACGGTGTCACTGCCGCTGGTGGATTTGGGGTCCCCTCCTCTCGCACCCGACCACCAACCCAAGCCGCTGGTTCCGTGGGAGCTGTGCATGGGGTGTGTCCCGTGCGGTTCCCCAGTGTAACCGCTAGGCGCCCCCCCCCCCCCCGCCGCCCCGGGTGTGCCTGGCCCCGAGAGGTGTCGGAAGGGGGCACACAGGGGAGCCCCCCCCTCATCCCCCCCCCCCCCCCAGCCCCCCATCACAGCCCTCTAATTACTGGGGGGAGCGGTGCCAGTACACAGCCCTGGGCCAGCGTGGCCTGCTCCGTGCCAAGATGTAAACACTGCATTATTAAAAGGACATACGCACCGGACGCAGTGCTCCTTGTATGCCGGGCGTGCCCGATTGCGCCCGCGCAAACCGGCTTTATTCATTTGGCTTTGGTTGGCGGGGGCCGAAGATTAAACCGGGGAATTGCGTTGTGAGCGTTAAGGCGGCGTTGTCGATGCCTCTCCTGGGTTTTCCGAAACGGTTATTTGCGAGGTTGAAAAAAGACGTGTTCGAAAATGTTGCCGTGCATCCCTGCATCTATCTTCACTTACCTGTGGGGCTGCCAAATTGGTTTCTGAACAGACAAACAGGTCCAAAAGTGTCCACTCCCTGCTCGCTGGTGAGGATGAGAGCAGTCCGCCCCCCCCCCCCACCCCCCCACCCCTCCCCTGCACAGCGGCTTCAGGCCTCTGGGCTCATGGGCTCACGCTCAGGCAGGCCGCGGCGTTGCGCCACTCCGCAGACATTGTGAAGGCGGGCGGGCGGGCGGGCATTGTGCAAGAGGCCGCCATGAAATATTCAGACGGGAAATTGTGAGCTAAGCAGGGTAGGGGAGGGGGTTGGCGTTTATGGACAAAATGTTTCTCCCCGGAAGGTCTTGCCTTCCCCGCCTCCCGCGTTCGTAATGGACAGCGGCGTTCCCCGGGGGGATAGTCTAGACCGCGGCGGGAAGGAGGCTTAAATGGGCGGGAACGCCACTAGCATTGGACACAGGAGTGGAGCGGGAAGACTGAGCGGAAGGCGTTTGAGGGCCGCACGCTGCTCACCGGCCTCCCCATTCCCATTCTACTTCCTTATTCCCAGGCGATGGAAGGGCCGTCGATCCCCATGGGGGTTATTATGGGATGCTAAAATGCCTTCAAGATTCCTCACTTTTCTCTGTCCTACCTTTTTTTTTTGTCCTAATCCCTGAAGCCCCGAGTGGCCCGCGCATTAGCCTCACTCTGTGATGCTCTCTCTCTCTCTCTCTCTCTCTCTCCCTGTACTCTCGCTCACTCTCTGTCTCTCATTTTGTCTGCTTGTCTGCCCATCTCTCTCACTTCCTCTCGAACCCCCCTGCCCCCCCCTCCATCCCCCCAACCCTCCACCCCCGCTGGCTGTGTCTGTCGTCGTCGTCCCCCCCCCCCCCCCCTCTCTCTCTCTCTCTCTCTTTTCGCCCTCCCCTTCTGTTATTTATGAGAGGGACTTGAAATAGACTTCAGTATTTGATAAAAGCGTGATCCTTAATCCGAGTTGCCGGAGAAGTGCATTTCATTTTTATTTCCCATCAGAGATTGATGGAAGAGAGTGGGGCGGTTACCCACTCTGTGATTGCTAATGTAAATCCATTGGGTCTGGTGGACACGCACAAAGATATGGAAGAGTTGTATGGTAATGCCTACAATAGGAGATTGTGTGTGTGTGTGTGTGTGTGTGCGTGTGCGTGTGTGTGTGTGTGGGGGGGGGGGGGGGGGGGGGGGGTGTGCGTGTCCAATGCGATAGGCCTGCTTGTGATGTAGAGATAACAATAGAGGAGCAGCATTGCTAAATGTGCTGTTTATCACAGCGGATTAACACACACAGCAAAACGCAGTTGCATTTGAAATGGCCGTCGATTCCTCTCTGAATCAAAGATTCGACATTCAAAGATTCCGCCCCGGAACATTCCTGAAAACGCCTCTCGAATGCTACGGATCCCAGGGATCCCTTAGGTTTTCTTTGAGGCAGCTAGGTGAAAGAAGGGTGATAAATTTAAGATGACAGTAACGCCATATGAATGAGGCCCCTGGTGTACCGATGCACTCAACTGCCAGCTGCAAATTTTGCTCTGCCTCCTTATGTGGCAATTACTGACGAGGTAACAGAACCCGGATCTCTCCCTACTGTTCGTTATGAAAACACTCTGCGTGTTCTCTGGGAGCCTGCAACAAATTAGGACCTCTTTTATCGGATGATGCCGCAGCGGAGAAATCCCCCCCAACCCCCCGAAGAAAAAGCTCTTCCCGCAAGTCTACCCCGGTTGCCACAGGGTTAATATCTGAAAGCGCCTAGCTCCCCGCTCGCGTATTGATGATGTGTTTCGAAAATGTGCTGAGGCAGGTCCATTGTTACAATGCCGTTTAAAAGATAGCCACGATCCGCCCATCCCCCCCCCCCCCCCCCCCCCAACACACCTCCCCCACCCCACCCCCACTTGTTCCGTTTATGCTAGACAGATGGAAAACACGGTCAAGCCCGTAACGTAATATAGAGGGGGCAGACATCGGCTCTCCAGCCTCTAACCGCATTCATCCGGCCACGCTTTTGATCTGCCGTACATCACCACCTGCCATCGGAGTGTCTCTGGTTTACCTGAGCCCGCCTTAGTCTCAGGTCAGCGGGCTCGTCTCAGGCTGGCCCCAGCTGAAACAGGAAAACACAGCCAGGGCACACCAGCAGGCACCGAGGCAAAACTAGCACTTTAAGGAGAGTAGGAGAGCGAGAGTGAGAGAGAGAGAGAGAGAGAGAGAGAGAGAGAGAGTGAGTAGAGTAGAAAAGAGAGAGATAGAGAGAGATAGAGTGGTAGAAAAGAGAAAGTAGAGTAGGGGAGAGAGGGAGAGAGAAAGAGAGAATGAAAGAGAGAGAAAGAGAGAAGCCTCTTTTCTTCCCATGTGCCTGTGGCATTCTCTTAGTCTCTATCTCAGAAGAAGCCCTCCTTTTTATTTCCCTCTCTCGATCAGTACCCCTCCCCCTCCCCACCTCCCCTCCCTCCTCCCCTCCTCCCCCCGTTGAACTGAAACTGCCATAACTTCAGTGCCTTGTCTCAGTCACACGGAGGAGGAAGACGAGAGCGATCCTTTTAGTCCGCCACTATCAATAGCATCATCATCAACAACAGAGAGAGAAGCCCCCCCCCCCTCCCACACCAAACCCGGCTTCCCCCCCCCCTCCTGCTGTGCTTCCAGCGCCCACCCCACCTACAAACCCCCGCCCACCACCCCCATCCTCCGACAGCCCCCACACACGCGCACACACACACACACACACACACACCCTACCTCCACCTTCGCCCCCCCCCCCCCCCCCCTTGCTAAGACGGTGGATTTGACTGTGCCGTCTGGAGTAGGAATCCCGGAGCTGGCTGCAGCCCTCTATGCAGCGGAGGCGAGCGGAGGCGAGCGGGGCTCCGGTGGAGGAATGCTGGAGGCAGCTGTCAAGCGCAGGCTGCTCCTGCCGCTGCCTCTGCTCTGGTGGAGGCTCGGTGCTCGCCGCTGACTGATTTCGCATTCACCAATAGGAGACAGCCCCAGCCAAGACGGAAACTGATGGGGGAGAGGGAGTAGAGGGGGGCAAAGGAAACTGATGGGGGAGAGGGAGTAGAGAGAGAGAGAGAGAGAGAGAGAGAGAGAGAGAGAGAGAGAGAGAGAGAGAGAGAGAGAGAGAGAGAGAGAGAGAGAGAGGAGGGAGTGAGAGAGAGAGAGAGGGAGAGGGAGGGAGAGAAAGAGAGGGAGAGAACGAAATAGAGAGTAGGAGAGGGAGAGAGAGACAGTCCGGAATAGACTGAGATAGAAAGAGAAACAGAGAGAAAGCGCAACAGAGAGAAAGAGCAACAGAGAGAAAGAGCAAGCCGCCGAGAGAGAGTCGCGTGGAGAGAGCCAAGACGAATAGTATCAAAAGAAAGAGAAAGAGAAAAAAAAAAGAAAAGCGGGTACAACATCTCCCCCCCCCTCCCCCCCCCCAGCCTTCTCTCCTCTCCCCTCCGTTCCTGCCTGCCTTTCCAAGCCGTGTGGCCAGTGGAAGAGAGAAAGAGAAGGAGGCTTTTGGAGAAACTAAAGGGAAGAGAACTCTGCCGGCAAAAGAGACCAGAGCGAGAAAGAGAGAGAGAGAGAGAGAGAGAGAGAGAGGGTGAGAGTGTGTGTGAGTGAGTGAGTGAGAGAGAGAGAGAGAGAGAGAGAGAGAGAGAGAGAGAGAAAGAGAAAGAGACAGAGAGGGGCGAACAAAGCCAAGTGGAGCCCCACAGAGCAGTATAGAGGGAGGGCAGCCCCGCTGAAAGAGGGACCAGTTCCGCGGCTCGCTCCCAACCCTCGGACCTTCTCCTCCTGACGCGCCCCCTCTCCCCCTCCTCTCCCCCCCCCCCCTCCCATAAACACTGGCCGGACAACCCGTCGCCTCACCTGCTCCGCTCCCGAGATGATGATGTACTTCTGGGTGAGTAGCGGACCCTCGCCGGTGCCTCTTCTCTTGTCGTTCCGCCGAGCGACGGAGAGCGAGTGCCAGGCGCCTTGGCGTGTGCACGGTGCCGTGTGTGTGTGTGTGTGTGTGTGTGTGTGTGTGTGTGTGTGTGTGTGTGTGTGGCAACCTGGAGTTTTTAAAGTCTCCGGGGAGTTTATTTTACGGGGGGGGGCAATTGTGTTGTAGGTGTGTATGTGACGCAGATGTTTGTTCTGACTATGTTTTACTCTCTCTGCCGCTTGCTATGTGATTATATATATATATGTGTGTGTGTGTGTGTGCATGTGTGTGTGCGTGTGTGTGTGTGTGTGTGTGACGCGCCTCCCACATGCGTGAGCGGAGCTGACGGTGATTCAACTTTCATGTGTTGTTTTATTGATGGTGCTGTGTTGGGGCTTGGCGTCGGACCCTAAGGAGGCCTGCGTCTTCCCGGCCTGCTCATGAGAGATTTACTCTGCCTTGAATGAGGCCAGTGTTGGGGGGGTTGACTACCCCCCCTGTCCATTTATTCCTATTATTCACACCCATTTAGCAGTCAAACTAGCCGGCATTTATGTGCCATTTCAAACTAATTTCGTCCGCCTTAATGCCACTTTCCCAAAATGTGAGCCCTGGCAGTTTCAGGCCCCTGTTTGAATTCAGTAAATACGATCCCCTTTCATATTTCCCCCTCTTTCTTTTCCCTCGCTCTTTGCCATTTAGTTATTATTTACATAACTTAAGCTGCGCAAAAAAAGTGCAGTAAAAAAAATGACAACAGAACTGTAATCAGAGCAGCTGATGAATTGTGTATGAGATCATTACACGAATGTTTAGATCAAGTTTAGTATTCGCACCACGGCAATGGCACCCGATACCACAACACTCTCAACAGTTCTCCCTAACGCAGAATTGCAGATCTTCTCTATCCATAGCAATTCACGGGCGCCATCGTGGCGCTCTGTAACTGGGAAAATAGATGTGAACGTACTCGGCTCGTGGAATGAAATGGAGGAGATGTTCCTGTTGTTTAAATGGAAGCGTGGTAGGATTTGGGGATGTGTCTGGCGCATAGCAGGGAGGCGGGCTGCGCTTGCGGCTATCGATCGGGGAGTTCAGATTTCAGCAGGAGTGAGAGGAATTTTTTTTGCCCACATTTTGAAATCCAAAGAAGGCAAAGTTCAGCTTTTCCTTTTTTTTTTGTGTGTGGGGGGTGGGGGAGGGGGTGGGGGGGGATTTGCCCCGTGGGTGCTCGGGGGGTAGAAGTGGCAGCCTAGTGCATCAATTATGAAACATGTTATGAATCCAATACATGGCATGTTCTGGAGAGACCGCCCAGCGAGGCCGGCTCCAAACGTCTGGCCGGGTTTGGGCCGACTACACCCAGCCACTAGCCCCCGGCTAGTGGTCGCCACCAGAGGGGAGCTCTGCTTTGCTCTCCCTCCCCTGACCCATTCAAGGGGGGGGGGGGGGGGGGGCCCGCGGGCCCCGGCTTTAACCTGCGAGGGTCCGGGGAGGACGCCTGGTGGAGCTGCAGGTGGCAAGCATTACCTGGGCGTCCCTGCGGAGGCCTGTCAGCCCTGCATCAGTCTGGAGGAGTCGCTCCCCCTCCCCTCATTACAATATTTATCCACCCAGCAGATGTTCTTATCCGGGGCAATTACCTTTGGCTTACTCCCCCCACCCTTCCCTATGCCCGTTGATATAGATGAATGCATGGCCCCAGCAACGTACGGGGCCCCTGGGTGCCCCCCCCCCCCACCTGCCCAGCCTCCAGCCATTCCTGCCAGCTGCGGGCGGCATCGACAAAGGGAGACCCGGCTGCACCTAGGCCGTCTCCCACCGTCCGGCGTTCCTCGGTGTCGGGGGAGGAGGACACGCCGCGCCCCCCCTTGGGAAGGGCCATGAGTAATGGAGGCCAGCCGGCCGACGAGGGCGAGGCGGAGCCACGGCGAACACGTTGCCGTGGCTCCCGCCGACGCGCTCCCTCCCTCCCTCCCACCCTCCCTCACGCCGAGTCCGCTCGGAGCCCCTCGCCCCGGTCGGCCCTCTGCTGAGCGGGGCGTGACGCGGCCCCTGTGCCGGTGGGAACCCGGCCCCTATCTCTGCGGAGACGGCCCAGTGAGTTGTCTGTGAGCGTTTCCGTTCGGTCGGTGTAGAGCGATAGAACCTCTCACGTGCCCAGAGGTTTGCGTCTCTGGCGCTGCGCAGAACCCCCCCCCCCCCCCCCGACAAGGTAGTAAACATAGCCACACGGGCATATGTCACAGAAACACAGTGTAAAGGTCAGAAGTAAGGACGGAGGAAGGAAAAGAACCGAAGGATTTTGAATCCCAGATGGGAACATGGCGGATCCCGCCGTCAGGTGGTCTTAAAGGCGGCTGGCGTTTGGACTCGGAGCTCATCGGCCGTGCGGGATGGGAGGACAGGGGGACAGGGGGACAGGGGGACAGGGGGAGAGGAGGAGAGGAGGAGAGGAGGAGAGGAAGTGAGGGGGAGAGGAGAAGAGGAGAGGAGGAGAGGGGGACAGGAGGACAGGAGGAGAGGAGGGCAGGAGTCCAGGCTGCAGGTTTCATATTCCTAAATGGTGTGTGGTGGGGACGGTTTGTTAATGTATTAATTGATCTGTGTCCTCAGACAGGCGCATCAGGAGTAGGATCACGTCGACCCTTTAGTACTCTCCAAGATGCTTTCATTAGCTGCTGCTAGCCATCGCTCTCTCTCTCTCTCTCTCTCTCTCTCTCTCTCTCTCTCTCTCTGTCTCTCTCTCTCTCTCATTCTCAGTCTCTCTCGCTCTCTCTCTCTCTCTCTGTCTGTGACTCTCTCTCTCTCTCTCTCTCTCTCTCTCTCTCTCTCTCTCTCTCTCTCTCTCTCTCTCTCTCTCTCTCTCTCTCTCTCTCTCTCTCTCTCTCTCACTCTCCCCACACTTACCTGACTGCTTTCATGACGTTAGATGTTTCTATTTGCCCTGCTAATCCCGCTGCAGCCCGGGGAATCTGGGCCTTTCATCAACTGAGAGCTGTTTCGTTGAGCAGAGCAAGTCCTCGGCATGAACTTTAATTTGGGGATGTTGTTTAATAGATATATTGCTATTACTGCATTCCCCCTAGCTCCAATAAAATCTGATCTCGTCTTTTATTAAAGCTCACAGACATGTTTTATGACTTCCATCACGCATAAACGAGGTACGGTTTTAACCAGATGATGTAAGGCCGTGTCAAATTGCGTCATCTCTTTTGATACATCACCTTTCATTTTCTCCGCATAATTCCTTGAACAATGAACAAAACATGCAAGTATCATAACCTTTTTCTTTTTCTTTTTTTTGTACTCCGTTTGAAACTAATGTGTTGTTAACAAGAGGTAACATTTCGGGGCTGTTCCTAATCCAGCCCAAGCTGTTTTCCTTTGTGTGATCATTAGCGATCAGGAGCCTTAACTGTAACGCGGTGGGCTCCTCTCCTCTCCCCACCTCGGGGCTAATGGGTCCGGAGCCCGGCTAATTGTGCTTCCACTCCAACCGCGGGGTCTTACCGACAGGATTTGCACACCCCGGCCCTCTTTGGTGTGAGCCGCGCCGCTGATAAGGAGATTAGATACTGGAGAAGGCAGAGCGGGTGAGGGGATGGAGGGAACGTGGGAGGAGTGGAAGGAGGAGGAGGAGAAGGAGGAGGAGGAGGAGGAGGAGGAGGAGGAGGAGGAAGTGCTTCTTAAACTACAGAAAGACGGCCACACGGGGGAAATCACTGAGCCGGAGTTTAGCTGAGGAAAATAGATCCGGCCCGCCGTAAAAAAAAGCCCTGCCGCTCGCCTATTGCACCTGCTATCATTAGCGCTTTTGTACACATGGTCAGTCTCCCAGGGAAAAGTCATTATCCAGCTGTGGCATTCCCTCTTTTTCTGCTGTTTTCCCCCATCCGAGTGTGACTTCGGGGCTATAGCCAGCACACCGTTTAATGCTTTCCAACACAATAAAGGACTCCAGTCTTAATGATGTGGGATTGGATGGCCATGCCTCAGGTTGTCGAGGGGCTTGTGAGGCGTTGCTCGGTCGGCCATTTTGCCTCGCCGCTGTGGAGGCTGCAACTCAATTCAACTCCAGCCTATTTTCCCGAGCAGGGGGGGAAATAAAAATCCGTTTTAGTGATTAACGGCGACATCGCTCCACGGGGCTTCTTCGTCCCCTCTCTCCCCGGTGGAATGAGAAAGTGAGGGGGGGGGGGGGGGGGGGGGGGCGCTTTAACAACTGGAAAACAATGAAGAGCCAGACGAGGACTCTGACACGCCTGAAGTACGCGTGTGCCGCATGTCACCC